>JAXCLO010000274.1:33436412-33450801 GCA_035583995.1 Arremon aurantiirostris
CACAGCCCCACCCCTGCATTATAAACCCTTCACCATCTCATCAGTGCAGTTTCTCACTCACTTCAGGCATATTCTTATTTACAACTGTAGGAATAAGAGTTTATGGTTTTTCTGCCTAATATCTGTGTATTGTATTTTTACATCAATCCAAGGCTGCAGATCAAACCCTTCAGTGTCTGCGGGAGTTTCTGTTTTTCTTATTTTTCTGATTCCCCCAAGTGTGACAAGAAATGAGCTGTGGAGAGCAGCTCTCCAGACATCGTGCCCAGATTTCAGGGAGTGACAGAGCATCTTCCACAGGTTTTGCCTCAGACATTTGGCGTGTTCAGGGTCGGAATATTCCGTGTTCACTCCTGGTCAGACCTGGTGAGTCTCTATGGCAACCCTGGAGCACCTCACAGAGCTCTGAGCTCTTAGAGATTCCCCTGCCCACGGATCCTCCTCGCAGATTCCTGTGCTTTGTGCCCGAGGGCTCTTCTGACCCCCCAAATCTCACCTGGGCTTTCCAACTGCAGCCAAATCCCAGAGCTGGGAGCTCCCCCCGGAGCCCACCCTGCTGTGCTTGGCTCTGGGTCTTCATTAACATCTTAATTAGCAGCATGACACTGGGCTGAAGCCAAGGTCTGGGAGGATGCTGTGGAAATTTATTGTTAAACTCAGTGATGTCAGCATCGTTCCAGAGTCATTTCAACCCCCCCGAGCTCTGCTTTGCTTTATTTTATGACTAAAAATTGCCATTTTACTAAAAATACTATTTTATAACTAAAACTCTCAGTACATAATGGTTATCATGTTGCAGAGGGGTATTCTTACTTCATTTTCAAGTAAAAATCATCAATTAATTGAAAAGAACAAATGGCTCTCGGATATATAATGGGTCTCTCCTCAACTTGAGGAAAGAAGAGTATATGTGAGTAAAAATGGTCGAAAAAATTATATAATGAATTATGTAAAATGTTCATGTTGATTAATTTACACAACCTTAAAGGAAAGAATATATTGTTAAATTCAGTGATGTCAGCATTGTTCCAGAGTAATTTCAGTCCCCCCAGCTCTGCTTTGCTTTATTTTACAAGTAAAAATTACCCTCTCAGTAGATGATGGCTATCATGTTGTATTGTCACTTAATTTTCAACTAAAAATCATCAATTAATTAAAAAGAACAAATGGCTCTCAACTTGAGGAAAGAAGACTATATGTGAGTAAAAATGGGGGAAAAATAAATAATGAATTACGTAAACTGATCTTGTTGATTAATTTACACAACCTTTAAGGAAATAAGATAATTGCCCCATGTGGGTGGAATTGGGCTATGAAAAGATAATTATGAACAAAAAAATCAATGTTTTCCCTATTGCAAAGGTGGGGTGTTTTTATATTTTCTTTGCCTTCCTGCAGATATTAATGATGGTGTCACTGGATTTCTCATGGAACACCCTGAGCAGGAAGGGATCCACGAGGATCATCAAAGCTTGGCTCCTACAAGAATCATCCTCATGGATTCTCCTGCCTGCCAGGAGCTGGGCAGGCCCTGTCAGACACAAACTCCACAGCAAATCCATGCAGCTCAAGGAGGCCACCAAAGCCCTTTGAACCACCCAAATATTCACCAAAACCCTTTGAACCACCCAAATATTTTCTTTTTATTTTTGCATCCAGCTGGCATTTTCCTAAATTCCTAGCAGCTAACTTTCCTGAGTTTTCTGCCCAGGTGTTTGTGCTGCACTTTTTGAGCTCCTCAGAGTGGCTTTTTCCAGAGTGAGGCAGGAGCCATGTGAGGATGAGATCTCCAGGATCCCTCTGCTCTTTTGCATGTGGAGCGTGGTGCCAATTTGCATATTTTGGTACTTGAACTTTACAAATCACTCCTTATGATCAACAAATAAGGTGTCATTTACGTGCCTGTGCTCAGGAAATGAGTTACATTTATCTTCGCTGTGTTCCCAGGGTGGATTCAGGTGTTTTGGCACAGAGCACTTGCCTCGCCTGCCTCGTGCTGTTCACCTGTCAAAGGCTGCACCTCCAAGCCTGTAACTGCTTAATTAGTGATATTAGAGATGCTGCAGCCTTATCAACTGGATTGTTTGGTCACTGGCCTGAGCTGGATGTTTTTCAAAGGCATATTCAATAATTTAGATTTTTATTTAGGTAAAATACCTTGTATTTTAGATTAACTTAGTCATACTGCAGTAAAAAATATATATAATTTTAAAGAGTCTGATGGTTGAAGACAGTTTCATTTGACAAATTATTGCAGATGCGATTGCTTATTAATGATTATTAATAAATGAGGATGAGGCCCTGGCACAGGGCGCCCAGAGCAGCTGTGGCTGCCCCTGGATCCCTGGCAGTGCCCAAGGCCAGGCTGGAATTGGAACTGGATTGGGAATTGGAAGGTTGGAATGGGATGAGATTTAAGGTCCTTCCCACCCAACCCAGTCTGGGATTCCACGATCCCCTCACACCATTTGCTGTCCCTCACAGCTCCTTTCCAGCACTCAGGAGCTTTTTCACTCCACAGCAATATTTATTTACTGCGTTCCCAGCAAATGCAGAGATTTTATCTTGTGTGAGAATCGTGCAAAGAAACGAATCTCCCTCATTATCCTGGAATGATGGGATGGAAGGGTTCCCACACGCCTCATCCCTGGCACTCACCAGCGGTCACTGCAAGCAATGTCTCAATAGTTTTATGTTCTATTTTGGTGGTGACTGCAGCACAGCTGTGTGATTTCCTCAATTCCATGCTGAATAAATAGAAAAGGCCCAGGTCAGCAGGAGCAGGGAGGTTGGGGCTCGTTCCTGACTGATGGAACAAACCCAGGGGATTCTGCTCGGGGTCACTGACAGCTCTGATTTCTGAGTCACTGCTGAAAGCCTCACCTTGAGGAAATGCTTCACTTTCCCTGTGAATAAAGAGTGGATCTCACCTGCCAGAGGGGGAGAGGGGAGGGATTCTCCCTGCTCTGGTAATATTTTGGTGCTGTGGAGTTGCAGACACAAATCCAGGAAGGAATCAGGAACCAGGTTTTCCAGGCAGGAATGCTGCACACCTGACATGGAACCTGGCAAAAGTTCAATTAAAAAATGGGACCATTTCTCCTTTTCCTACAGGAAACTCCCCCACATTCCCTGTGCCACCTTGGGCAGGATTCTGACTGATTCTGCTTGTCCACTCGGTTCTTACATCCAAAATTTTGAACTTGCCCTTTTTCCTTCCTCTGTTCTATTGATGGGATTTTCTGCTCCCACTTGGAATTTGTGTGGCATCCAGACACTGCAAATTAATTTGTGTCAACACTACTTCAGGGAAAATCAGAACTAATTATGGGAACAATGGATAACCAATGGAATGGCATAAGGGAGATTCCCAGAGCAGCAAGGAAAGGTTAAAATTGGATAAAAATTCCCATATTTTGGGGGGGTGTTTTGCCCTGCAACTTCCACAATAAAAAGTTCCAGGGGAAATAAAATGGTGACTTCGGTACATTTTGCTTTTTTTTTTTTTAAATGATCACAAGCTTAGCTTCTTAAATTAGGTGTGACTGGGGATGGGAGAAGTGGTAATATTTTCCCAGCGAGCCTGAAGCTGCTGCAGGTTAGCATTCCATGATTATTTTTGTCAGAAAGATGAATGCCATCCTAAAAAAAAAGTTGGAAGCTCACAGCACTTCGGCTTTGATATATGAATATTGCCAGTGTGGATGTTGGAATGGCATTCTGGATGCTTTGTGGGTTTATGGCTATGAGACATTCCTTGGGCTGATTCAGAAACACTTTTCCTACACATTTTAAAGCAACTTTTGGTCTTTGGCTTTTTTTTAATTTCCCTTTTTTTTTTTCTTGGCTCATCTGTAATTTCAAAACACTTCTGGAGGTGAATTGAAGAGGTTGGAGGATTTAGGAGATATTCATCACACAAAATTCGTGGTCACTTTTTAGCCACCTCTAGTTTAATACCCTGCAATGTCAGGGAAGGGCTGCACTGCATTAATTCCCATAAATTCCAGCTGGGAAATCAGGGATCCCTCACAGAGAACTGTTGCAACAGGAGATATTTCATGTGTGTGAGGTTTTGTAAACTGCCCACCCTCCCAGCTATACAGATATCATTAAAAAGTCGGTTTTTAGAGATTTCCCAGCACTGTGGTAGTTTTTAAATGAAAATAGCAGCTTTTGTTTGGAGCATGTTTGTGCCCTCAGCCCCAGCCTGCCGAAGCACTTTGCAACCAGAGCTGGTTAAAATACCTTGGAAAAAAGCAGGGAAACGAGAGAGTGCCCTCTAACGTCAGCAAATCCAAGCAAAGAGATTGGAAAACAGCACAGGGAGATGCAGGGATACGGATTGGCTCTGGATGAACACAATTTGGAGTAGAAAAATAGAGGAGCAGTTGAAATTTGGGGGTTTCAAAAGCACCAAATGCAGCTGAGCTTCCAGGAGAAGGCAAATCCGAGCCTCAAATTCCATTTGTTTCTCAAATACTCCCCCAGGTGAGGCTCCATCTGTTTTCTTCCTGCCTTTTAGTGGGATGAACATTTATTGGGATTGGATCAGATGATCAATTATAACCACTTCTGACCACTGCCATTCCATGACTCTGTTTTCCATGGGAAGGTGGACTCTAAATACAGAATATTTCATGGCAGTTGTTAAAACACCCAGATTAAGTAAAATAAACACATCCTGGATCTGTTACCACTTCCTATTGCAACAAACTTGCTTTAAAGATATCAAAGATGCCCAAAAAAGAGGAAAATTCAATATTTGCATGAATATCAAGGAGTAGTGAACACAAGGAGTGGTCCCAGTGTGAGGTCCTGCTCTGTGAGTTCACACCAGCAGATTTGGGGGATTTGTTTTCCCTTGCTGCCCCCAGCAGATTTCTGTGGATTTCACATTTTTGGTGTCACCACCCATCCACAGTCTGGGACCATTGCTGCTTTTCCGGGGAGAAGGAATTGGGGAATTAACATGAAAGGTGTCCCCAAAACACTCCAGACTGCAATGTTTAATTGTTTGATCACTCAGGCAGCTCCCAGGAATATTCACAGGGGAAGGACACCAAGGTGGATGCAAATCCAAACCTGATTGAAACATCAATCACTCGTTCACAGAGAAATATTTACAGTGGATTTTTTAAACTTGACAAAGGGATAATGAAATGTGTACCCTAGAGGGTTTAGGGGCAAATTTTATTCCAAACATTTGCAATAAATGCAGAAATTTTGCACTCACCACGAATTTAAAGGCCAGGAATTAAATAAGCCCCAGAAGAGTTGAAATCAGGCTGGCCAGGACTTTTCTCCAAGCAGTTTTCCATTGGAAAATGCCAGATCATAATGAATGAAGTGATGTGTGGAAATCAATCACTCCTGACAGAGTCACAGTGAGGAGCATTCCCTGCCAGCTGTCCAGCTCCTGCTCCAGCCTCCTCCAGGAGCAGACCCAGGATGTTCACCCACCTGCACACACATCCCAAGTCCCACGTCCCTCCCTGCCCTGGAAGCCACCAGAGCCATGAAATCCAGAGTCACTGTGACCTTTCTGCCCAGCTGCACGACAGATTTCCTGAAGGGACACGTGCAGATGTGTTTGGGTTTTTTCCATTTATTGTGTATTTTTAACCTCAGAATTACCTGCACTGATTTCTGGTCTCCTGGACAAGAAAGGAGAAGCCAATCCAAGCTGAAAACTGGAAAAAAGCCCTGCCAGTCTCCCAGAGCACTGGCTCCAAAAGCCCAGCAGGTTTATTGATGTTACCAAGTGTTTATTCCTTGTTTTCCAGATGATCCAAAGCAGGCTGAGCGCTCCTGGTGCTCAGAGAGAGGGAATGCCAGCCTTGGGGAGCTGCCACCTCATCTGGCCATGCCCAGACTGCCCTGCAGGCGCTCCCAGGGGCTCAGCAGCCTTTCCCAAAGCCAGGACATCCCCCATGCAGGATCATCCCTGCAGCTCCACTGCTTCGGGAGGGATGGGGGATATAGAGGGGAGCAGGAGCAGTCGGGATCCACTTCGTGCTGGAGCTGCTGGAGTTTTCCTGCAACAAAAAAAAAAGAGTTTTGTTATTTTTTTCCACCTGGTGTGTTTCCCAGCCCTCCAGGAGTGTGGGAATCCATAAAATCAGAGGGTTTTAAGAAAACTGCAGAAGACAGGCCTCAGATACAGCAGAATTGTGAACAGTGCTAAAGCAGCAGAAAAATTATTTAAGCTGTGCAGAAGACATGGGAATAAGAACAATAGAGCTGTGTATTAGTGCTTGTTTGGCTTTCTAAGTTGCACAAAGTTTATCTAGCAAGATATTAGGAAGGTGCTCTGTGTGTTGTGCCTCATAAACGGGTATTGTATTCAAAATAAGTAAGTATTGTTTTAACCAAAGCTATGTGTGCTTATGGTGATTGGATAGAACTACTGTCAATGTGCTTTTGCTTCATGTAATTGGCTTAGAAGGTTATAAAGTATGCTGTAACATTAAGTTTTCCGGCCTGCTTCCTGGATTTGTGAGCTGTTGGCATCTTTCCATTATCATAATCATGTAATGAGACTGATGCTGAAAAATAAATAGCTCGAGACACTGTCCCAGCAGCCCTGTGCTGTTCGTGTCTGTAAATAAACTGCCAGTGCCACAGGAGGTGTTCCCACCTGCCCTGGCAGCAGGTTTGGGCACACCTGTGGAGGCTGGAGGTGCCCCTGGGCAGGTGGAGCTGGTGCAGATGGCACAGATGGCACCCACAGGGAGGGGGGCTCGGGTTCCCTGTGCTGCCAGGGGATGGTGCTCCAGGCACAGGGGTCAGATGGCTCCCACTGATCCCTCAGGGTCCTTGTGCCTGTGATTCCAGTTGGAAAATTTAAATATCACATGGAATGGCTCCCACTGATCCCTCAGGGTCCTTGTACCTGTGATTCCAGCCTGGAAAACTGGAAATAATGACCTGGAATGGCTTCCAGTGATTACTCAGGATCCTGTGATTCCACGATCGGAAAGTTTTTCCACGATCCAGGAAAAATTTTAAATCTCACAAGGAATGGCTTCCAGTGATCCCTCAGGATCCTTGTGCCTGTGATTCCAATGTGGAAAACTGGAAATATCACCTGCAATGGCTTCCATTGATCCCTCAGGATCCTGTGATTCCAACCTGGAAAATTGAAATATTACATGGAATGGCTTCCACTGATCCCTCAGGATCCTTGTGCCTGTGGTTCCAGGCTGGAAATTGGAAATATCCCATGGAAGGTGCATTGCTGGCAGCTCAGGAGGGAGGGCTTGGGAAGGTATTTCCAGGCTGATGAATGTTATCTCTGTTTAATGAATACCACGGGCAGAGATGGGGCTCTCCTGCACACAGGGCTGGTTTAAATTGAGATTCAGGAGAGGGATGGGAAGGAGCCATTGCTGGGTGTGTGGGGAGAGCAAGGGAGCATTGCCATGCCCTCCCTTTCCACAAGCCATTTCCAACCTCTCTCCCCAAACACAAACCCCACAAATGCAGTGGGCAGAAGCCAGGATTAAATCTGTCATGGCTTTATTTCATTCCCGCGCCTCTGTTTGAAATCTGAACTAACTTGCAGAGGAAAGCAAGGAGCCCTCTAACGCCAGAATTCCAGCAGCAGGAGCAACAGGGCAGTAAAACAGTCCCATAACCTGTAAAAAACAGAGAATTCTGCAGCAGTGACTGAGGAGCTTTTATTCTGAATGATTTCCTTCGAATTGTAATGAGGGAAACCAAGGAACAAGGAAGATTCTCCCACTTTAATAGCAGAAAGAGTGGATTCTTTGGGAAATGAGTGGGATGCCGTTTATCTTTTCCTAATGAAAACACTGCCACCAGCTGGTTAATCAATGGGACTGAGGCTTTGCACAGAAAAAGTTATAGTGGAGGATTTTAACCCACAGCTAAACTGGAAGTGATATTTGAGGTCAGCATCTTTTCAGAACAGAAAGTAATTAATTATCTGTACTGATATTTATATTTCAAACAGAGGTGCATGATAATAAAACAATTAATGCTTTTGCCTTAAATATCTTGTTAAACAAAGATGGCCAGGTCATGGGGCACTTTTATCACCTTCCACCTTCATGGACTGTGTGACCATCTCAGATTCCTCTGCAGCTCAGACACCCCCAGGTTTGGAGCTGATTATTTTTCAATTAAGAGTGAAATTAATTGAACGTTTGAGATACATTAAAATGAATTTGCCTTTTCAGATCAATGGGTTTTTATTGGTGTCCAACGTTTTGCTGAGTCCCTGCAGCAAACCCTGACAGCTCTGGGTCCTGAGGGCAGCAGAGGCTGCAGTTCTGGGTCCTGGTGCCAAAATTTTGGGATATTTCCATCAACTCCTTACTCCTGATTTTGTTAAATCTTCAGCAGTGGCAGTATTGACATTTCAATGGCCATGGTGGGTTTTGAGACAATTCCTGTGCTCGGAATGCTCATTTCAGGTTTCCTGCAGCAGCCAGGAAAATGCAGCTCAGCTTTTTAAAGCTGATGGAGGAATCACTGGGAAGAGAACTGTTGTAAATGGAGGGTGAGGCTCAGAGGCACAACTCCATGCTCAGGGGGGATTCCCAATTGATCCTGTGCTGGAGAGACAGGATTTACTGCAGCCTGGGCATGGGAGAGCAGCAGGAGATGTGTTTCATGCCAGAGTAAATCATTTCCCTTGCAGGTGCTGATCTCCTTTGGCCCCAGACTCAGGTACTGACGTTTTGTGCTTGTGATTCACTTCTTGTATTTATTGGGGGTTTTTTTGTCTCTCAGCAAGCTGAAGCCATGAGGAACTTCAGGACCCCTTGTCCAAGCTTTGGCCTGAGGAGATTTGCCACCCACCAAACCTGTGCCTGGGATATCACAGAATCCTGGAGGCTGGAAAAGCCCTGCAGGGTCACTGGGTGCCCAGTCCCCACCTTGTCACCAGCCCAGAGCCCTGAGTGCCACTCAGGTGTTCCTTGGGCATCTCCAGGGGTGGGAACTCTCCTCTTGCCCTTCTCTGGACATTCCAGAGCTCTGTGGCTCTTTACAGCCTCTGTCCTGCACCTTGAACCAGGAATTCTCCCTGCCTTTTGCCGCCAGACTCAGCTCAGGGCAAACCTAACCATTTTTTTTTTTCCTCATTAATAGATTTAAAACAATTAAAGACATGATTTAAAAAAAAAAAAGTGATAAAATTTTAAGTGACTCCAAGTTTTCTATGAGCTGGTTTGAGCCCAGCAGCCCACAACTCCTGCTTGAAGCTCTTTGTGGCGTTTCCCAAAACACCCTTCTGGGATGTGAGAGCAAATTAATTGCTTCTGCTTTTCCTTGGAAACAAACATTTCTCTAATGATCTAAGCTCTCATTAGGCAGCACTAAAATATTGGTTTTGCTCAGGGAGGACCTGGTTTGTCATGAGCTGACAGCAGGTATTGGACCTGAAATCATCCCAGAACTGGAACTGTGTTGTCTGTGCCCCTTCCACACACTAAGAATGTCCCATTCTCCACATCCATTGGAATTCCTGAGTGGAATATTCACTGCTCAGCAGCAACAACAAGCACATTTAAATCCATTCCTTTAATTGGCTGCAAAAATTTTCCTCTGGGAGGGACTTCAGGACATAAAACATTTTAAACACTGGTGCAGATTATGTCATGCTCTCTCCCAGCAGTGCCATTCATTTCAATGGATTCCCTGCAAAACTGGGGAGAGCCAGGGGAGAAAAGAGGGAATCCAGCCCCACACCTGGCCAGGGATGTGCTGACACCACCAGAGAGAGGTAAAACACCCTAAACAAAAACAAAAAAACATTGGTAAAAGAGCTTTGGGATGGGGACAAAGTGGGGATGGGCACAGCTTGGACTCGATGGTCTCAGAGGTTTTTTCCACCCAAAATGATTCTGTGATTTTGGGATATGATGCATAAATCAATGCATACTGCCAGCAGCAGATAAAGATCCAGATCAGATTCTGAAATTTAAGTTATTCCATAACTAAACAAAAAACTCATTGCAGGGAGATATTTGGACACCTGCCTGTTTTCAGCATCCATAAAGATCATTATAGATTTTGACAGTACTATTCAATCAGAGGGTTTCTTATCAACAAAAATTAATTGAATATTTGAAGTCAGTCAATCAATGAAGTCAGGACATGAAATAGTCAAATTTAAACTGAAAAAGTGCACCTGTATTTGGGACAGGTAAGTGCATCGTGCTGGCTTGGATTCCCTGGTAACTCAGGGAAGTGTCTCAGAATAATTGCACTTTAAAATCGCAGTTTGGGTCTCTGACACACTGGGAATATCCATGTTCCAAACTACAGATTCCCTGCACAGTGGAGAACTCGGTGTTCCACCAGAGTTTATTATGAGCTACACAGAAATCCTAATTGCTCTTCTAATTGCCAGCAAGTCTGGCAGAAGAAACAGAGCATTTAAGGGGTGGATCCCAACTGCTCACTGAACACAGAAAAGCGACGAGAAGGGACAAATTTTGTGTCACAGCAAAGCTGATGTGTCCCAGGAGGATGTGCTGGCTGGACAGGCTCCCATGGGCTGGGAATAGTGCTGGGTCCCAGGGGTTTTAGGTCAGATCCTGGAATAGCAACACAAGTTCTGCAATGTTGACTATTTCAGAGTCATGTTTCTCTACAGATCTCATTAACTGTCCCCTCATTAACTACAGGGTAATTGGGCACTTCTCATTTCACAAGGAGAACGTGTTGACCTTCAGTCAAACTCAAACAGACACTTCAGGGGAAGATTTAGAAAGCTCCTTTTGGAAAAATGACAGTGGTGGCATGTCAGGCATGACAAACATCTTTATTTCCTCCCTGTATGTTTCTGAGGCTTGACTTCTGATTCAGCACATGAACACCTGCAGCAAAAGCTGTTTTCCCAATGTTCTTGGCAGATTTCTGCTCGGGATTATTTCAGATTGCAATGTTTTGCTTGCTGATAAAATGTGCCCAGGGGTTCCTATTCCCTTTTGATAAAGGAATTAATAGAATAAAAAACAAAACAAACAATCCCTCTTAAAATATGTTTGCACACATTACGGAGTTGTGAATCTTTCTGAGGGTTGCTCATCCAAAAATGAAAACAAAAGTAATGTTCACTGATGTTTTGTGCTGTAATTTAGCAGATTACCAGCTAAATATCAGGTTATTAATTGACTTCTTTTCCCAAAATCTCCTTAGGGATACCTGGTCAGTTTTGAAGGTAGATGTAGAAAATATCTCCGGATTTAGGAAACATGACCAGCTAGCAGAAATGGTGGTGATTTTTAGCAGAGATTTCTGCAAACAGAGCTGTTACTCCTACAGGAGATTCCTGACAGGTCCAGAACAAATATTCTGACAGCAAATCGACTCCTGAACTGCATGAGGCAAACACTTCAAAAAATGCTGTGTGTTGACTCAGTCAAAGGTTTTCTACATTGTTGATGAACTCAGCTCTTGCAGCCTTCAGAAGAGTGATTTCTGTGATTTCTGTGTTCCTTGGTGTATCCTTTGTGTTATCCTTGCAGGAATTCAGTAATACAGCAGTAATCAGTTAATTCTTACACATCTAAAAAGCCTTTTACAGTGGGCTGGGAGCAGCCCCTTCAAATTACACCTCAGGAATTAAAGTGTTTTCCTTCCAAGAATTGCTCCGTATCTCCCAAGCTAACAATGCCCCATTTTCCATCGTGTTTCCCATGGGAACATGAGACTTTAGAAGCTGGAAAGGACTGCCCTGAGGGGGGAAAATAACAAGGAGAATGGAAAATCCAGGCTTGTGAAACCATTTGTTTCCCAAACAAATGGTTTGACTGAACAGAGAGTGTGGATTTCCATTTTGTGTTTCCAATCCAGGCCTGATTCAGCAAGGCCGAGGCCTCCCGTGTGTCATCACCATGTTGGGCCTCAAAAGAGGTTTCTTCTTCTCCTCCTTCTTCTCCCAGGTGGCTCCTGCCTGGCACAAGCAGCACTAAACCAACAAATGTGGGGGGTTTGATGTTGTGAGTCAGAAAAATCAACTCCTCCCGAACAAAAGTTGAAAGAGACTCCAGAGATGGTTCAGGCCCAGATCTTGTGTTGCCTCCCAGCAAAACCATTTTTCTAGACAACAATCCTGCTGTGACAACAGCCAGCAGCAATGCTCCAGACACTGGAATGAGGAAGTCTAGACAGCTCCTGCAAGAGAAATTAGGAATTCTTCAGATGTCTCCTGCAGCCACTGAGTTGGTCTCATTGTCTCATTTTCCTCATTGCCAGTGGACAAGAACAGCTGGCTGGTGGTTTATGCCCCTCAAACAGCCTCCCTTAGTCATCCTTTCATTATATTAATCTAAATCAGAGCTTTAAAATTCTTGTTAAAGAGTTTTTTGGTTTTTTTGAACCTCTACAGTTCAGCTGTGACCTTTCTGAAATTATCTCTTAAATTAAGCCTCTCTTTTGCACAGTAACAGTTCATATTCAATATCCTCCCCCTTCCAGCAATTCCTGAAGAATCACTGCATGGAAAGCCACTCCTACCTGAATTTTGCCTTTCTGAGTGTGTCCCATTTTATCATTTTCCTGGGGCAATCTTCAGTTCTGGTTGTTTGGGTTCTTTTCTATTTTGTGGCATTGTAATTTTTACATAAATGGAAATACTGAAGAAAACCAGGCCAAGAAGAGATTCCTGTGAATGCACATTGAGTTATCCCCAAGTGCACCAATGAATTACTTCCTGAGGGGTAGAAAACAACACTTTTCCCCTACAAACACCCAAATAATCTGGTTCTACCATAAGATTTTATTACAAAATCCAGCAAATTACGCAGGAGAAAAAAAAATCCGCTTCCAAATTTCACTGCTACTCCAAAACAAGACGTGAACTCTGTCATTAGCTTTGTTTTTGTCATCTTCTCTGTCTGATTTGAAAGCTTAGCACATAAAGCAACCAGAATTGCTGCTGGATCTGGAGGCAGGTGACATTTGTGGACGGCTGTCATCGCTGCCGGATGACTCTGGTAATGCTCTAATTATGTGTAGTGAGTTGTCTCTAAGTGCTGGATGAAAAGCTCCCTGCATCATTAGGCACCTTGGTGTTTACTAAATGTCTTTTATGATCCTACAGGGGCCCCAGTGAAGGTTTGTGGCAGTGATTGCGTGCGGAATTTCTATTTTTGGGGTTTTTCTAATTCAGCCGTGTGTTTTCACTCCGGGCTGAAATCTGGTTCTCAGCTGAGACTGAGCTTAATTACTGAGTTTAACAGCAAAGTTCAGCCTGGCTGGATTAGCTCGAGGGTGGCTCTTTTAGCATTAAAACAGCAACACTTTCTAATATATTCTCTTTTTGGTAGAGGGTAAGAATTTTAAAGGAAAGATCATAAAGCCTGAGGTGGATATTGGATCAGGGAATCCTGGAATGGGTTGGGTTGGGTTGGGTTGGGTTGGGTTGGGTTGGGTTGGGCTGGGTTGGGTTGGAAGGGAGCTTAAAGGTTGTCTACTTCATCCCCTGCAATAAGCAGGGACATTTCATCAAGTTTATATTCCTGTTTTCCTGTGGACAAGGTGCATCATCTCTCTGAACTTCTTGATATTCACCATGAGCCTACTTTTTCTTTTAAAAATCTCTTTATTAATAATTCTGTTTTGGTTTGTTTGTTTTGGTTTTTTTAACCCAATTTTGAAAAATCTCTAGCTAGATGGAAATGTTAATAAAATAGTGTGCTGTGAAGAAAAAATTAGGACTGTCCTATGCTAGCTCTACAGTAAATCTAAAATAAATTCGCAATTTAAATATAGCACCAAAAATTAATGGGTTTCTAACCAACACAAATGTGATCAGCTGGAAAAGGATGTGTGTTGCTGGTGGAGGAATTAGAGTGGCAAACTGACACATTGTCTGGCAAGGTCTAATATTAGGAATATTTTCTCAAGCACTATAAATAAACTGGAAATAATCTGGAAGGATCCTGTATGTCTGACTCAGCAGGTGCTTCCCAGAAAATTTTTCATCAGTCCATGACTATATTTTTTTTTAAGTTACTGTAATTTCTCCTTGTTTTGCAAAGGAATTAATCCGTGGGAAGTGGAGGATTTCTAGTTTTAAAGCATTTCTGTTTGACCTGGAGGGAGTAAATTCCCATGGGGCAGAAGGACAATGGGGGTTCCAGCCACTGGAGGAGATTGTTCTGGAAAATTATCCAGGACTGGAGAACAGCAAAGAAAAATGTCTCAACAAAAGGCTGGGACACCTGGGGGTGCTCACCTGGACAGGAGCAGCTCCAGGGAGAGCTCAGAGCCCTTGCAGGTCCTGAAGGGGCTCCAGGAGAGCTGGAGAGGGACTGGGGACAAGGATGGAGGGACAGGACACAGGGAATGGCTTTAAGCTGACAAGGGGTTGATTTAGATGGGATTTTGGGAACTGGGAATTGTTCCC
>JAXCLO010000274.1:33450901-33463966 GCA_035583995.1 Arremon aurantiirostris
TCTGATGTCTCCTTTCTCTTTCTTTAGTGTAGTTATATTATATGAAAATAATGATATGATATGATATAATTAATATAATATAATGTAATGTAATATAATATAATATAATACAATGCAATACAATATAATATAATATAATATAATCATCAGCTTTCTGAGAACTTGGAGTCAAATTCTCATCTCTCACCTCATCCTGGGGACCCTCACAAACACCACAACATTGTGGAACAACCACAGGGTTTAAGCATCTGTGGGACCCATGAGAGCCAGCTGATGGTGACACCCAACACATTGCTCACCTGGTGGAGCCAGGTGAAATGCGAAAATAAGGAGAAAAAAGTTGTGGAAAGCTCCTCAAGGAGTTAAATTGTGTTTGAGTGTTTCCCAGGGATTGCTCTTCCCGGGAAAATGGTTTCTGTAAAGCAAAAGCAAGTCAGCATTAACAAATATGTGAATTTTTGTGTCCTCAGGTGTTGGCTCAGCAGAGAAGGGGACACTTTAATGAGCTCTCTGTAGGCTTGTAAAAGAGGATGTTTAGAAAATACACAAATTAAATTTTCTTGTTTGCATGGGAGATGTCTCCAACTTCCACAAAAGTTCAGCCACACCCATGTCAAGTTTGCCGTGAGGCAACAACTAAAATAAATAATATCACAGACAAGCAATGCCATGGAAAATAAACCAGCACTGGCCATGGACAGCAGAGATCTCCTGGAGGGAGGATTGGCTGTGGGAGAGAGAAAGAAAACTGCCCCATGAACAGAGATAACTGCCCCACCTCTGACAGGTGGGAATTGAACACACACCCCCATTTCCAACCTAAGGCAGTTCCCAAAAAGAGCCAGAACTCCATGGTTCATTTCAGCCAGGAGAACTGGAATCACATCAGTGGGTTATGGAAAAGCTTGGGAAATGAAAAAGTTCTGGAAGCTCCAGTCTGAGCTGTGCTTTTCACTGGCCAGGAAACAACAACCTGGGTTCATTATTCCAGGATGAACCCATGGAAATGGGGATCTGGGCAGTTCCTTATCCAGCAGGGTAAATATCCAGGGTTTCTGAGCTCTGGAACAATGGGTTGGCCTAAATAAAGATGAGAAGGGGCTGTCAAAGCCCCATAAATCAGGATTTTGGGAAGGGGCAGCGGTGCAGGGCATGACAGGAGAGTTTGCACTTTGGAACTTTGGGTTTGGGGCTGTGCTTTGAGCCCAGCTCAGGGCTGGAGATCCCTGAAAAACCACCCTGTCCCTCCTTATCCCTGGCAGCCTTTCCTCCCACAAAGGGCAGGACAGAGCCTGGCAGTGCAGGGTGATCTCTGCTCATGGGGATTTGGGTGGTGTGCAGGCAGTGCCTGTGGGGACTCCTCTGCATTCACCTGGAGGAATGGAAAATTCACAAAAAACCCCAGGGGATGCCCCTGGCTGGGCAGGGGAAGGCAGGCAGGGGCTGGAGAGCAGAGCTGAGGGTTTCACTCCTTCAGCAACGAGCATGAATTATTTTCCTGGCTTTAATTGCTGTTATTGTAGTCTCAGTTCTATTTTAATCCAGTTGCAAAAGCAATAAATCTCTATTTTCAGCATGATTATCACTCAGGAGGAGCCCATCACAAATGCAAACAGGATGTGATAAATCAGATTTACTTCTGCTTTTTTTCTTTTCAATTTTCCCTCTGCTCCAACGCTTGCCTGTGATAAATCCTTGTTAAGCACCAGGATTTCCCTGGGCTTTACTGTGGGATAACACAGCTTCCCAGGATTTTTTTTTTTTCTGGAAAACAGAGCAGGGAATATTAAATTTAATGTTGTGAGAGGAAAATCAAGACAAAAGTGAGTTTCCAGGTTCTTGGGAGTCATCAGGGCTGAAGGAAAAGGAAGTTGTAAGTCGTTATTATTACATAAAGGTATCAGGAGGGAAAATATCAGGAAATAAAATATCCTTTTCTATGGGTTATCTAGAATTTCATGCAGCAGGAGATGGAAACTCAAGTCCTGGAGGAAAACCCTTGGTAAAAAACATGGTGGGAGCAGGTTGGATGTGAATGATTCACATTGGAACGTGCAGCTCAGTGTGGTGTCTGGGATTTTTGGGATTGTGGCATTCCCTGGGAGCCCCAAACCCTGCTCCTGCAGGACTCCAGCTCCTCTGCCTCTGCCCCCAGGGCAGCTCCTGGTGAAGAGCTGGACTTGTTGCTTTTGGGATGGAACTGGTTTTTGCTGCTGAAATGGGGCCAGACAACAAAACTCTGCGAGAATTTGGGATTTTTGTCCTGTTCCCAATTCTCATCTCTGGGATTCCTTCATGCCCAGAAAAGCTGTGGCTGCCCCTGGACCCCTGGAAGAGCAAAGCCAGGTTGGGCATTGGGGTTTGGAGCACCTGGGACAGTGGGAGGTGTCCCTGCCATGGCAGAGGTGGGGTGGGATGGATTTTAACCCATCCTGGAATTTGGGCACCCGGATTTGCCAAGCCCAGCTCCCTGTCCCACTCTTTGGGAGCCTTTGGAAATGCTGCATTTTTCTGGGAATGTCCTGAGACCCTCCTGGAGAGGAACAATCCCAGCCAGTTGCAGAAGGAATTGCAGAGTGGGAAATGATATCTTTAGGTAGGAGAAAATTGAGTTATCAGAAGAACACCTCTGGTGTTGACTCACTAAGTTGTTAATTCACCTTGTCAAGAAATACAGAAAAAAATCATAAAATAAAATCATCAATATCATCAAAATCATCAAAATCATCTCCACCCCTTCTGCCTCCTGCTCCAAGAGAGGAGACTGGAATGACTCTTGAAACCCAAGATGGATTTGGTGAATTTTTATTTTACTGCCCCAGTTTCAGCTGCTCAGCTGAGTTTCACAGGGAGATTTAAGGCTTTTGTGCCCCATCCCTTAAGGCAAATGGGTTCTTCTCATAATCCCAAAAACTTTGAGGTTGGAAAACACCTCCAGGATCACCAAATCCATCCCCACTTCTGCTCAGAGCAGAGCACAGAGATAAGGAAGGGAAAATCCCCCTGAAACATCTGGCTGGGAAATAAAAATCAAGAAATAATAATCAAGAAATAAAAAAATCAAGAGCCAAAGGCTGAATTGTAGCTGGAAGGATACAATTCAAGGGTGATGATGCTTGGACCTGTGGAAGAAAAATCATCCAGCACAAGGATGGAATTCTCAATGAAAGAAAAATTTCTTTAAGTCCTAATGGAAGGGGGAACAACAATGTGAAAAAAACCAGTGAAGAAATAAAAATAAAAATAAATGCTGAGGAGCTGAGAGCTGCCCTGGAAATGAGGAGGTGGCAGCTGAAATGAGGCAGTGATGGCTCTGCTGCTGCCTGGGGCCCTCAGAGCACTCTCTCCAGATAATTCACTGTTAATTAACTTTCCCTTTCCCCAGAGGATCTCAGGTCCAGTTCCTTTTAGACCTACCCAGAAATTGGGTTTAATTCTCTTTCCTGGGTTTAAAGTCACGAGTGGGAGGTGAGGGAGGATCCTGGGATTTCCTTCCAGCCCCAGTTGGTTGTAAGGGAATTTCTGGGAATAAAAAGGAGCTTGTGCTGCTCTGGAGTCACTCAACACAAAATTCTGCCAACACAGAAGATTCACATCACTCTGAATTTTATATTTTTATTGTCCTTGGCTGTATTGGTGTTTCTTTAAGTGGTGCTAAAGGCTTGTTTGAGGAACAAATTGTGGGAATATTTGGTGAGGGGAGTGCCCAAGGCTGAGCAGTGGGAAATTATCATTTCACATTTCCTTTTCTGCTGGAAATACTTTTTTGTTTTGTTTTGTTTTGGGTTTTTTGGTCTTTTTTTTGTTTGTTTTGGGGTTTGTTTATTTGTTTGTTTGTTTGTTTGGGGGTTTTTGGGGGGGTTGGGTTATTTGTTTGTTTGGGAGGATTGTTTGTTTTTGTTTAGGTTTTTTGTTTGGTTGGTTTGGTTTTTTGTTTCTTTTTCTTAAGTACACCACACATTATTCCACATTTGACATGGATTTGAAGGAGAAATCCTTCTCTGCCCACATTTGGGACAGGGTTCATCTCCCCAGCTGAATTATCTTTGTTGCTGAGGCTGAAAGGAGATGCTGGGGGCACCTCTGGGGTTTGCAGCTTCCTGTTCCTTCCTGTGAAATCCCAGATTTCCCTGGCACCTGGCTGGCGATGCCAAAGGACAATTCCAATTCCTGTTTTCACCTCATTTCCAGAGATTCCAGAGATCATTTGCAGCCTCCTGCGTTTCAGGATCATTATTTTCTATCAGGGCTGCAGCTTCTCATTTCAAACAAGCATTCTCCCCTCTGTTATCACATCTGAGGGATCTTTTCTCCCAACTCCAGATGAGAATTTGGGTGCTCTCAGCCTGAATGAACACTAACAAACAGCTCCAGCTGCCTTTGGTTTCCAGGAGAGGGAAATCCAAACTAAACCCTTCTTCAAGCTGTGGCTTTCAGATGAAAGTCATATTTCATATATTTTCATGTTTGCATCCAAATTAATTCACACACAGGTTTGTGCACAAAAAAGGTGTTGGTCTCTCCTTTTTTTGGGGGTTTCAGAATTGCCAGGGAATATTTTCTGTTCAGTATTTTCTGTTCAATATTTTCTTTTCAATGTTTTCTGTGTGATCCAGAGGTTTCCTGCAGCCTCACCAGGGCATGGTTGGGACTTCAGAGCTTCCCAGAGGAAAAAAAAAATAAATTCCTCTTGAGATTGTTTTGGACAGGTGTAATAAATCAATATAAATGATGGAATCAACCTCTGGGCTTTATCCTTGCAGGCCCATGCCAGGGAGCATTTCATGGAATAAGTGATGACATCTTCCTTAGAGAAAAGAGGGATGAAGTGAATTATCTGCAGAAAAGGTCAATGCTCTGTGCCTGGCTCTCCTTTACAAATCTTTCTGAGGAAAACCAAAATGTGCTGCCCTTTTCAAGTCCTTTCTTACACCTGGCTCTATTTACCTACTGCACCCTTTCTGATGAAGGACTTGGATTCTTTCCTGTATTTTCCTATCAGCCTTACTTGTGCAGTAAATTGCCTAAAATCTGTACCCAACCTGCATTTCATTAAAAAACAGCTGAATAGTCCCCCAGAATGAACCAGAAGCTGCAGCTCCTTCTCCTTTGTTTCCAGTAATGGAAGTTATTTCCAGATGAGGAGTCCCCCTCTGGCTGCGGAGAAATAATTTGAATTCCCCCTCCTGGCAGGATCCTTTCCCATCTGTGGGCAGATTTCATTCATTATCTCCTATTAAACCCAGAGGTGTTATTAAAATCCAATATAATTTCAGATCTGCAGGGAGCTCTGGGATAGCTGTAAGAGAAGAGGCTGAAAATAACATTTAAATCTTCATTGGTGCGGCCGTTTCCACGTGGCTTTGAATTCTATTTTTGTGTTTTCCCACCTGTGCAAAGTTTCGTTTCCAGCAAAGTGCTGGGAAAATCAATCCAGTTTCTTTTAAAATGCAGGAAATGTGGGCACCTGAGCTTGTGAGGGCAGGAGGGGAGGGGATGGGTGACCCTGAGGTGGGATCAGAGCAAAACCTGAGCCCCTGCTCCCAGCCAGGAATGGAGATGGAGATGGATGCTGAGGGGTCCTCAGCTTTCTGCCCTCTATTGCAGCCCAAGTGCCAGGCCTGGAAAAGAGCAATTTATGTGCTGACAAATCTCCTTTATAAATGAAATTTCAGCCTTTCAGACAGCCCCAGCCAGCAGCAGGCTCCTTCTTGTGGGCGCTTGGGTGGGCTCTGGTTTATTTTCTTGGAGATTTAACAAAGGCAACACAGAACTGATGGTGTCTACCACTGAGAGAATCTCTCTTCCTTACACCCAGGGAAGAAATAATCATTTTTATAAAATGTTTTTTGAGTGATACAGCTCTATTTTTATTTGAGATTATGGTTTTGCTCACACTTGTATTGATCAAGAAATATAAGTGAACGTTGCCTTGGTTACCTTTGCAAAACTCAGTATTTTTATCCTTGTTTGTCAAATCTGTGCTGTATAAAATCCCATTTTCTTTTTGAATTTCTGACCATTATTAATCAATAACTTTGTCAGTTCTGATTAGTTAAAAAACAAATATTGTATTTTCACTTTGTGAGGTTTTGGGGCAAGTTTCCTCATATATATATATATATACACATATATATATACACACACACACACATATATATATATATATGTATATATGTATATTTATATAACATAATATTGGGAATGAGCCAAAAACTTTTCCCAGGAACCCACCACTCTATTCCATCCCCCTGTGTCCATTCTCACAGAGCTGTAATGTCAATTAGAGCCTTACAATTAATTTAATTTGGGAAATACTTTCTCTTTTTGGGAGTCTTAAGGAGGTGAAATCAAATATTTCTTGGCATGTGGAGTTAGGGAAGTTCTCCCTGTCCCTCCCTGCCTTTCTCTCCATCCACTTTTCATCAAAAATAAGCCAGGAATGCAAAGCCAAGGAATCCTAGGAAGGAGGCTGCTGCCCTCTCATGGCTCCCGGAGCAAACAGCCGGAAGGAAAATGGGAATAAAAAGCTGGGAGGATCCTCCTTGTCCAGCAAAATTCCCTTTCCAGCTCAGGAGCAGAACCAGGACAGGCTGGGCTGACTCCATGTCGGCTGGATTTGGATCACTCACTGCCAGTCCCTGCTGACCCGTCCATAATGCTTGCTCTGTGTCAATAAGTCACTTCTTCTTCTCTGGCTAAATAAATCACTTGGATGCTCCTGCTAAAGTGATCCTGATTGAATTGCAGGGTTTAAAACAATCATAGATAACATTGACTGGGCCATACATCCTCACCCTGCTTTCTGCAGGGGCACAGGACAGGGAGGGATGGCTTTGGATTGAGGAGGAAACATTTAAGTTATATATTAGGAAGAAATCTTTCTTTTTATATTAGGAAAAAATCTTTTTTTTCTGTGAGGGAGCTGAGGCCCTGGCACAGGTGCCCAGAGAAGCTGTGGCTGCCCCTGGATCCCTGGCAGTGCCCAAGGGGCTGCAGCACTGGGATAGTATAAGGTATCTTTGCCCATGGAATGAATTTTAAGCTCCCTTCCAACCAGCCATCCTCTAATTCTGTGATTTTATTTACACCAGATCTACTTGAGGTTTATAGCTCACTCTCAAAGTTTCACACTGGATAAAAGTCACACCACACAGCAGAAATGCTGAATGAAGGCAGCTTTCCTTGAAACCACAGAGGATCCTCAACACCTGGTAAATTAGCAGTCACCCAAAGTTTAGCAGCAGCTGAAAACATTTAATAATAAACACTGCAAAGCTCCAGGCAGGCAAATCCAAAAATTTCTGCTGAGGGCACAGCTCCTGGACAGCATGCAGAGCTGGTTAATTCACAATTACAGGGGAAAAGAGAGGCAGAGCAGCTTTGCTGTTAGCCAGAGGCAAAGAGGCTGAGTCAATAAAAGCAATCCCTGTCCCCAGGAGCTGCTCCACTGCACAACTGCCTGCTGGGGATTGCCAATCAATGCTCTCAATCAAGCACAGCCTCAGCTCATGATCTCTGTTACACAGAGCTCAGGGAAAATTCCTCTGGCTGCCCTGGGGCAGGCTGGGCTGGGGTGAAAGGCAGGAGAGCCTGGGAGCAGGATTAGATAAATCACAGGATGGTTTGGGGATGGATGGAGCCCTGAACTCACCCAATTCCAGCGGCAGGGACACCTCCCATTGTCCCACGGTGCTCCAAGCTGGCCTGGGCCACTGTGGGAAGTGGATTTGTAGAGAATTTTTAAAGTTTAATAGAAGGTTTATATGGTATGAATTTGTGTGTAAACATCAGGGATCCAGGGGCAGCCACAGCTGCTCTGGGCAGCTATAATTTATTTATATATATATATATATTTATAAAATATATATAATATATATAATTTATATATATAATATATATATTAAATATTTCTATATAATAAATTATATTTATTTTATAATATATATAAAATGATATTAAAAGTTATAGAAATTAAAGAATTTTATAGATATAAATATATATATTTTTATATAAACATATACAAATATTTATATTTATTATATATTGTATATATATATTGTGTGTGTATATATATATATATATATATATATATATATATAAAAATCTACAATTTCTAACTCCCCTCTGCACACAGAGCTCTGCTGCCACTTCCCAGCACTGGCAGAGAGTTTTAAGGAAGCATTTGAGGGAATTTTAGGGTGAAAAGTTGGTGCCAGCTCTGTGAGTTCGCTCCTGCTGTGGTTGGTTGGTTGGTCCCTAATTCAGGAGAAATTACCAGCAGCTCACAGAGAACTTCTGAATTTGAGCTTGTCTTGCGTGCCTGCTTTTGGAGCAAATTGAAAAAGCAAACTTTCTATATTTAAAATTCTGCCTGTAAATGTTGTACCCTGCAGTTTATTGCCCCAAATCAATGGGGTTGGGGCAGGGATGTGTGAGTGCTCCTCAGCTCCTGCTCCATCCCCAAGCAGCTCTTTGTGCTGGGAAGGGAATTTCTGCCCTCAAACTGAAATAAAACATGCAGAGGAAGAATCCCGAGGTAGCTTTCTTAGTCAGCTGCAACCTGAACTCCTGTTTAAATCAGGTTTTTGTCGTGTTGTGGTGCCTTTGATCTGGCACTCACATCAAAGCAGGTGAGATTTGTTACACAGCCACTTTCTGGTGTCTGCAGGCAAACAAGAGACCTCCAGTGTGATTTTAACAGAGCCACGTGCTCCCAGCAGGCACCCAAAAGCAGGATTTCTGTGATTTCCCAAACTGTCACTGTCACATTTTCTGAAAAATCCCTTTGCCAGGATTCCTTCTCCTGGGAAGCTGAGAAACCTCAGAGAAAAATGAAAACAATAATTATCTGATTTGCTTCTCCTGTGTTTGGCTGCTTTGGAATGTGTTTGGAGATTGTTTATCCAACAGGTGATTGTTTGATTGGTTTCATGTCAATTGTTTTAACTTAATGACCAATCACTGTCCAGCTGTGTCACTCTGAGGAGTCAGTCACGAGTTCTTAATTAGTATCTTTTTCAGCCTTCTGTCTGCATTCTTTCTCTACTCTTTAGTATAGTTTAATATATCATTCTTTAATATAACTACATAAAATAATAAATTAGCCTTCTAAGAACATGGAGTCTTCCATTCTTGTTCCTCCTGGATTATCCTGACTCCATCCCTCCATCAGACCACTCTGAAATTTCCAGAGCTGGAAATCTGGCTCCTCCTGGAGGAGAGGGGGAGTCAGAATAATTTTCCATCCATCAGACTATATAATTTAGTATCATTTTTATACTAAAAATTATTCTGACTCTATCCCTCCACCAAGCCCCCCTGAGCAGAGCTGTGGCGTGTGACAGATGCTGGCTGTGCCCAACACTGACAGATGAACGCTGAAACTGTGACAATTTTTGCAGCCAAAGCAAAACTGGCAAATGTTTGGCTCCACCATAACATTTCCAGCCCTCCCCAGCATCTCCAGGCAAAGATCAGCCCTGATTTTATTGACCTGTGCCACCCCTCAAGTCTTAGAAATCTTCTTTTATTTTTATTTTATTCCCCACTCTGCCCTCAGAGGGAGGATGGGAAATCCCTCTGCTTTGGTTCCTTTGAAAGAGCTCAGCTGCACAAAGTGCTGGCTGCTTTCATCTCCAAACTTTATTTTTGTGACATAAATAGTGAGGATTCACCTCTTGTATCTCCTCATCCCCTCTTCAAAGTTCTGCTTTATCTCCACGAGCACCTCTCGTATCACAGGACAGATGTGGAGCATGACTGAAAACCACACTGGAAAGGAAGAAAAGGCTTTTTTTTTCTTTTTAAAGGAATATAGAAAGTCTCTCCTAGCTGCAGAGGTGAGGGACAAAGGGGCAGAAGTGCTGGACACGTGCTCTGAGCTGGATTTTGCACTTTGGATCTGTCCCAAGGTCCCAGCGCCCATTCCCTGGGAGGAGTGAGAAGGGAATGGAGCTGTGATTGCCCCACTCCTGGGCAGTCCTGCAGCCCTGGGTCTTTGTGAGCACATGAAACACTCCTCAAAGTGGGCAAGGGGATGGCCCTGGCCAGAAATCACCACTGGAATCATCACCTGGGGACATGTGGAGAGGGGCTGGGCTCCCCTGCCCGCGGTGTGGCTTTGCCCTTGGCTCTGGGCAGGGCTCAAGCAGGATTTCCCTGGTGTTTCTGTGTGTGAGTAACCTGCAGACACTGGGCTTCTCTGCTCTCATGGAACTGTTGAATCATTTAGGTTGGAAAATCCATGGAAAAGTCCATGAAAAGTCCAGCCATTCCCTAGCACTGCCAGGGCCAGCAGTGTCCCCAAGTGCCACCTCCACAGGGCTTTAAGTCCCCCAGGGATGGGGACTCCACCTCTGGCTCTGTGGGTTTTGGCCACAAGGCCCAGGAGGCTCCAGACCTGCAGGAGATCCCTGGGCAGAGCAAGGAGAAGAGGGAGCAGCAGCACCTCAGTGACCATTTCTCCCCATCCCAAGGGATCCTGGTGTCTGCAGGCTTTACAAAACAATGGCTTTGATCTTCCTGCTCAAAGGCACAAAACAAACCAGGCTTTTGTGTCCTCAGAACAATCTGGGAATTGAAGTGTGCACACAATTCAGAGCAAATGGAATATGCTGTCCACATTAAAGTCCTTCACACCCCCTTTTCCAAGGTGTCCTTAAAACAGAATAACATCCTTTGGTGCATTTTCTATGGGTCTTTCCTGCTCCTTCTTCTTGGAATATCTGGCGTGGTCGTAGAAATAGATGATGATGAGAGAAGCAATGTTCAGGAAAAGGATGAGCAGCATGATCCAGTAGGAATATCCATAGTTGTGTTTGGATCCAAGGTGGTCCTGCAGGGAGCTGGAACAGCTGTGGGCCAGCTCTTCAGACAGGCTGTTCCCTTCCACGTTCACAGGGAAAAGGATCATGGCTATGAGGGTGAGGACTCCTGCAAAAGAGAAATGCAAATTTTAGAGGAGGAACTGGAGTGCTATTTGTGTTGTGACATTTATATTATATTATATTATATTATATTATATTATATTATATTACATTACATTACATTACACTACATTACATTACATTACATCACATTACATCACATCACATTACATTATATCACATTATATTATAATATATTATATTACATTAATCATATATCTAATAATATATCATATATCTAATAATATATCATATCTCTAATAATATATCATATCATATCATATCATATCATATCATATCATATCATATCATATCATATCATATCATATCATATCATACATAATCTGCTTTAATCCTTGCCCTAGTCCAGGGATTTTAATCAATTTATATAATATTAGCAATTCTATGGGGGCATTTGAAGAATTTTTGCCTCACGCAATAGTATCTGACCGGTGTTTTGGTATAGGCAGTGATATATCTAAAATTATTAGATTCTAACTGATTATTCTTAGAAAAGTCCATTTAATTCAAGTTTTTTTCATTTAATTTAGTGCTGATGATTATTGTGTATTCACCCCCTTGGTGATTTGTAAATCTGTTTGATATGAGCCCGGATTCATGGATGGGCAGTCTCACAGTTGGATAAAATAAAACAGCTGGATAGATATCACAGCTGGATAGATATCACAGCTGGATAAATGTCACAGCTGGATAAAGCCCTGAGCATCCTGGTCTGTGCTCAGGGTTGGGCCAAGAGCTTAGACTTGGAGACCTCCTGTTCTTTCCAACTTGAATTATTGGATGAGCCTGGGAGAAGTCAAACTGTGATGTCTTATTAGATCTGGGTTTATTTCTTGCAGCCTCCCAAATGTAAAAGTTCAGCTGCTTTGACATTTATCTGAATATTCCTGCTGCATCTCTGCTTTCCTCGTGCTAACAGAGCTGTAATCTCTGAACTTTGGTGGAACAGCTCCATTCCTGCTCTCCAGGCACCTCATCCTAGCCCAGCTCGTGCAGAAACAGCTTCATTTTTTATTCAGGAGAGCACTGCTAGGAGAATTAGGCATCTGCAAGGTGACCTGCCACATTAAATGATGTGTGATTTCCCATAAAAATGCACCCACAGCAAAACAACCTTCCAGGTCACAGCACTTGCAGGGCTGTTAAAAGTAACCACAGCCCTCAGCCAACACCAGAATTTGTTTTCTCCCCAAAATTTCATTTTGGCCAGCCCATGGTCCTTTCATTTCAGACTGAGCTTGCAGGTTCAGGGGCTGGGTCAGGAAAAGCCTTCCCATGAGATGAGACAGTGATCTGCTTGTCTCAGAGGTGAATAATTATCTAATTAAGCTTTG
Organism: Arremon aurantiirostris; assembly: GCA_035583995.1. Classification (NCBI taxonomy): domain Eukaryota; kingdom Metazoa; phylum Chordata; class Aves; order Passeriformes; family Passerellidae; genus Arremon; species Arremon aurantiirostris. The sequence continues at coordinate 33,463,185 of JAXCLO010000274.1, forward strand.
TTCACTTTTCTGACTGTGTTTCACAGCTGTTTCAGCATCTGTGTTAAAAAATGGGTGATTTTCACACCTCCATCTGTACTTGTAATAATTGAGACATCTGCACTGTTCCCTTCCCACCAAGGTCTGGTTTTGTCCCCAGGACAGGGGGATGCTGCTGGGGACACATTTTCCCGGGACCTGAAGGAATTTTAGGCCTTTAGAAGGCCAAAATACCCATGCTGAGGTACTCTGTAATCAGATGTACTAAAAGGAAATTATTCAAGTGCAAACCTATTATTAGAGGAGCACCTAATCCTCTGGAGATGAATTGAGTGTGAGAGCTGAGTGGTGGCCAGAGCAGCACAGGGGGGCTGGGAGCAGCCAGGCTCAATCCCAGCAGGAATTGGGGTTTCCACCTCCAGCCTCTTGGACAGATTCACAGCTCTAAGGACTCAGCACCCTGTTTTTAATGCTTAAATAAGTTTAAACTTATTTTGACTTGTGAATTTTTATATTTTAAAGAGGGAAATAACCTTTGTCACAGCTCACTCCTCCAAACTGCAGCCTCCCTATAAATACTAAAAATATTTATCATATAAATATTATTTTTTTGCTATATAGCGTATTTTAATAATATTTAAAAGGTGGTTTTCAGGTGTGCCAGGAGGCACAGTTAAAAAGCAAACCCAGAGAGCAGAATGTGTTTCCAGGTGTTTCTTCTGGCAGATCTATATTCCTTAATATCAGAATGTATATTTTATATATATATATATATATATATAAAAACACACACATACAAACAC
>JAXCLO010000274.1:33481868-33493482 GCA_035583995.1 Arremon aurantiirostris
ATTTCCTGCCGGGAGCCGCCGCCCCGGCCCACAGCGCCTGCCCGGCCGGCCCGGCCGCGCCGCCAGCGGCCCGCGGAGCCGCCGCAGCCGCGCAGGTGAGCGAGGGGGCGAGGGCGGAGGGAGGGAGCGAGGGAAGGAGGGAGGGAGCGGGGATGCCCCCGCCCGCAGGTGCCGGCAGCGGCCGGGCGGCTCCGAGCCGGGCACGGACGGGGAGAGCTCGGAGCTGCCCGGGGCCGGCCCTGGGCACCAGCCTGGCCACATCCCGGCAGCGACATCCCAGGAGTGGCGGCAGCGCGGGCGGGCGGAGCGGCGGCCGCGGCTCCGGCGGGGCTGAGACCGCGCGGCGCCCGGAGATGCGGGACGCGCCAGCAGCGACAGCGCCAAGGGCACCGCCGGCTCCCCGCGCATCCCTGGGCATCCCTGGATATCCCTTGGCATCCCTGGATACCCCCGCGCATCCCTGGATATCTCTGGGCATCCCTGGATATCTCTGGATATCCCCGCGCATCCCCGCGCATCCCTGGGTATCCGTGCCGATCCCCGCGCATCCGCCCCAGCTGTGCCCCCCGGGCCCTGCCCCGCTCCCGGGATGGGGCTGGCCCCTGAGCTGCGCCTTTAAAAGCGATTTTCTGCCCTCGGTTCCCACCCAGCCCATCCTGGAGTGAGCGGGGCCGCGTTCAGGTGAGCGGGACCGGTGGCTGCGGACCAACTCTTGTGATCTCCCACGCTCAAGGCTGGTGTTGTTTAAACTCCCTCTATTTCCATTTGTTCCATTTATTAGTTGGTTTTCACGTGGCTTTTCATTGCTTCTCATCGCAGGATTTTATTTTTCTCTTTACTCGCGGCTTTGTGGAAAGGGTTAACGGGTATTTGCTGTGGGATGGAACTGTGTTTGCTGATTGTGAAATGCTGTCTCCTGCTTTTCTCCCAATTTTTCAGGGAGGTTCCTCTCCATGTGGCTTATTTCCATATCGTGAAGTGATTTTCTGTGTGTTCAGCTGTGTAGCTGTCTGTGTCTGATTTGGATGGGGTAGACACTGCTGAGCTGAAAGAAAAGACAGTGCTTATCGAGCTTTTCATTTTTGAGGGGTTTTTTCCCCCCTTAGATGTTACAATCCGTGGAAAGTAGAAATAAGGATGCAGAGAATTGAAAAAATAAATATTTTTAAGTGAGTTACAGTTGTACCTTCTGTCCGTGCTGTGTTTGGGGCTTGTAAATAAATAAATAAAATAAGTAACTTCTGATGGAAACTAATGATGTTCAGCTGGAAGCTGGGAGTAGTTTAGAAGAGATTTAAATGTGGATAAAATGTTCTTTCCTCATGCTCGAGGGATGTTATCCCCCACCTGGAGTTATGGGGGATAAAAGAAACCAGTTAAGCTTAGAGTGGGAAATTTTAGGTCGTTTGGGGAGACCTGCTTGGTCTTAATCAGGTGGAATTTAGGCTTGGAGAGGAGCCTTAATGGGGGTAATGAGGTGTTTGTGGGGCAGTCTGTGGGGTTTGGGGGGTGGCACTGGGGAGAACAGGGCGGGGATGGAGTGGGACAAGCAGGCTGAGGTCCCCAGGAGGAGGGGACAGTGCTGGTGTGGATGCAAAATCACCTGCAGGGTGATGGATCTGCCCAGCACAGCCAATTCTGCTGAAAACATTGCTTTTCTCAAGTGCCAGGACGAGCTGAAATGTGTGGAGAGAGCTCAGAAATGTGCGAGAAGAAGGGAAAGAAAAGAATGTGAGAAACAAAATGGTGTGGGCGTAGTGTTTGGTGTGTTTGCTGTGCTCCCAAAGAAAGGGATCGCTGTGCTCCGTGTTCCTGAAATGCAGGGATTCTCCCAGGCACTGAGCAAAACTGAATTCCTGCTTTGAAAGCTTTGCTGGCACCTTTAATAAACCCAGACTTCTTTCTGTACCTAAAGCTGGGGCTGGTTGGGCTGCAGGATTTCTCCTCAGGTGCTACATGGGGAATTTTAGCACATTTGGGTCCTGTGTGTTTGTATTTTGAATTTTTTCTTGCTTTCCACCTCAGATGTTTATGGCTATTTATTTGTTAACAAACTCAGTCGAGGTTTTTAATCTCTGAGTAAGGGCTGGCTTTTCATAAAGAGTTGTCTGGAATCCCTGAATTTTTTAAATCTTATTCTCCTTCCCTCATCCTCCATGGCATTCCCAGCTCCTGCCTGGTGTCAGGAGTGTGCTGTGGGGGCTGAAATCATGGGAAGCTGGAAAAGGATTGATTGCTGGGGGAGCCAGCAGGTTCAATATCTGTGTAAAACCCCCCTGTCCCACACAGGTGGGGCTGGGGCAGAGCTGCTCCTTGCCTTGCACAGAGTGGGCTCTGCACCTTCTCAGGAAGGTGGAAAGGATTTTGGAGTTTGTTGGGTTTCTGGAGCTGCTGGTGGCATGGCCAAAGCTGCAGAGCTCTGTTATTAACTGGGCTGGTTTCAGAGTGTGATCCAGCAGGGCTCTGGCTGCTGACTGGGTGACCTTTCTCTCACTCATTTAAGAGGTTTTGTGAAGAAAAACGAGTGGACAGGGCTTGACAAACTGCCAGGAGTGTGAAATAGAGCTGGAGGAAGTCAGAGAGATTCTGCCCTGTCACAGATGTCTTTGGTGGTTTCTGAGAGCCAGGTCCACATGTTACACACACACAGAAGGGTTTGGCTTGGAAGGGACCTCAAATCCCACCCAGTGCCACCCCTGCCATGGCAGGGACACCTCCCACTGTCCCAGGCGCTCCAGCCTGGCCTTGGGCACTGCCAGGGATCCAGGGACAGCCAAACTGCTCTGGGCACCTGTGCCAGGGCCTGCCACCCTCTCAGGGAACAATTCCTTCCCAGTATCCCAGCTAAATGTCCCTTCTTTCAGTTTAAAGCCATTCCCCCTTGTCCTGTCACTCCACGCTCTTATCAAAAGCCCCTCTCCAGCTCTTGTTATCAGCAGAATGTTCATGTTCTTCATGCTTGGTGATGCCAGGAAAATTTGTTCAAGGTTTTGGAGCAGTGGAAAATAAAGAAGAGCAAGCATGGAGTGCTGTGGAGGAGGAAAAGCAGGGAGATCCCAAGGAGTAATGAATTGTTTGTTGTGCTGCTGGGAGCACACAGAGCCCACCCTGCTCTCTGGAAGTGTGGGAGCTTCTGCAGGAAAGTGATTCAATTCTGGGGAACCTGAGGGTTGTGCTGCTCCCTCCTGGGAATGATGTTGGCATTTTGTAAATGTGGTGTTGTGTTTCAGTCTCTTGTTTCCAAAATATTCCTCAGCGTGGATTTATGGCAGGGCTGGAGATCCCCTGTGTGGTGTCATCAATGAATGGTGATGTTTTGGTGGAGAAAACTGCCTTTAAATGGGCTTTAAAGTGAATTATTCTGCATCTGGACATGCAATGAACATTTCTCAGGAGAAGAGGCTGGAAACAGCTGTTTTGGGTAGGAGCTGCAATTCCATCCTTATTGCAGGGGGCTGCCAGGAAGGGACCACATTTCCTTTACAAACAGCACAATGGGGTGGGTTTGCTGAATCAGACTCCAGCTCTGGCACTTGCTCCTCATCCAGCACCCCTGGGGAGGCTGCAGGGTTTTTTTGGGGGGGAAGCTGCATTTATCCCTGAGAGGCTGCAGGCTTTTTTGGGGTGGGTGGCTGCGTTTTTCCCAGGGAGAGGCCACAGCTTTTTGGGGGGGAGGCTGCAATTTTTTGCAGGAGGCTGCAATTTTTCCTGGGGAGAGGCTGCAGGTTTTTTAGGGGGGAGACTGCAGATTTTTTTGGGAGGGAGGCTGCATTTATCCCAGGGAGGCTGCAGGGTTTTTTGGGGGGAAGCTGCATTTTTTGGGGGAAGTTGCATTTTTCCTGGGGAGAGGTTGCAGGTTTTTTTAGGGGGGACTGCAGGTTTTTTGGGGGAAGCAGGCTGCAGTTTTCTGGGGGGAAGCTGCATTTTTCCCAGAGAGAGGCCAGTGTTTTTTTGGGGTGGAGGCTGCATTTTTCCCCGGGAGGCTGCAGTTTTTTTGGGGGAAGCAGGCTGCAGGTTTTTGAAGGAGGCTGCAGTTTTTTTGGGGGGAGGCTGCACTTTTCCAGCATCCCTGCAGGCTGGGCAGCAGCAGCAGAGCAGGCAGAGCTGAGGGATGCTGTTTGCATGGCTGCAGGGAGCACCTCTCTGCTCCTTGCTGGGCATTTCATTATTGATCTCCTGCTGCAATATTAATGGCAGAAAATCCCTCTGTAAGCTGCAATCTCGTTCTGTGCCCAGCATGGGAAGTGCTGAGAATTGGCTCCATGAATTATGAAGGAGTTTGGAATTGTGTGGTCTTGGTGGAGCATTTATGGCTCCCCTGGATGTGCCTGTGGTGTTCTGGGCTCAGAGCTGTCTCAGGGAATGATTTGGGTGTTGCTTGAGGTGATTTGGGATGTGATGCAGCAGAATTTGGGCTGAATGAGGAGTGGATGCTCTGTGCAGGATTTCTGCATGTTTTTAAACTCTAACCTTGTGGTTTCTACTCATTGTGCCTTTCTGCACAGGCTTTCATCCTGGTGTTGTTTTTGTCCTTTACACAATCCCAAATGTTTTAAGTGTTAATTGTAAAAAAAAAAAACCTGCCTGTATTTATCCCAAACTTCTTGCTGAAATGTTGATATCTCTTCAGGTGAGTTGTACAAATACATTTAATACTTGTGCAAGCCAGAGCTGCAATGAAACACTGATAAGGCAGCGATTAGGAGGAGCTCAGCTGCAGCAGCATTTTGTTGGAGTGTTTGTACAGGATTTAATTTTGAGTTATTCACATCACAGAGTGTATTTTTACTTGCTGCTGGTATAACAATAATAATTCCATCGCTGATATCCCTCTGCCTGCCCAAACCCTCTGTGTTTCCTGCAGAGGATGCCTCACCAGTGACATCCCCTGCCCCAAAAATGCCCTTTCCCCTTTGGCTGCTGGCACTGACTCAGTGCTGAAATGGCAAAGTCAAATCTGCTCACAGAGCTCTGCCTGTGTTCAGAGGTGTTTCCTGCTGAGGGGAGGAATGAAACTGGGGAGAATTGTGCTGGATTGGTTTGTTGCCTGCAGTGATGGTGGATTGTCACTGGGAAGTGTACAGCAACTCACTTCTGGGGTTTTCCATCACTTTTATCCCCTCTGTAAAAAGGAAAAAGTGCTCAGTCCTGAAAGCTTGTCTTAGCTGAAATTTCTTTTTTCTAATGTACAGCAAGAGTTTTTTTGGTAAGAATGAGAGGTCTGACAAAAACAAAACTGTAAATCAGGCAGAAGTGAGATGAGACATAAACTAAAAAAGATATCTGAGTGATAGAAGTGACAATTCTGGGTTTTCTGTCTTGGGAGGAGGCAGCTCTTTCCCACAGGAGTGTGAGGATGCCCCAGCAGCTGGAAGGAGCAGCTGTTCCTGCAGATAACACACAAACAGGGATGCAGCAGCAACAATCAACAGGGAGAATGAGGGCTTGGGAAGGCTTTGGTTTAGTAGGACAATGAATTTTAAAGAGAGCAAATAACAGATTTGCAAGGGAAGAAGTGAAAAGTGTGTTACTCGTGTCACTTCTAAGAGATCAAGACACAATAATCAGGGCAGCTGGAGGATAAACCTCTAACATTGTAGGTTTTGTTGCTGTGGAGAAAATAATTTAGAATGAAATACCCAACTGCACCTCCATGGCAAGATCTCACCCTCCTGAGCTCCATCGATTCCAGGTTTGCTGCTGGTTGGGAGTTCCCTTAATTGCTGTGGGTTTGAGTTTTCTTCAAAACCCATCTCTTTCCCCTGGAATGACTTCAGGAACTGCTGTGGTTCATCCCAGAGGCCCCTGGAACCTGCAGAGCAATTTTGGTCAAGCCACACTGGGACAAACTGGGAACTCCATGGTTCCAAACCCTCCTTTCCAACACAACAATGAGTGTGGGGGTTCAACGCTGGTTAATAATTCATGTCCTCACTTTCTGTTGTGAGATAGGATTAGGAGAAAGGCAAAATAGGCTCAGAATTTTAAAAGATCATAGAGAAAATATTATTAGCAATAATTAAAATAAAGTAATACAAGTTAGAACAAAACTTTCAGAACACTTTTCCTCCTCCCACAACTTTTTTCTTTCTCGCTGACAATGTAAAGAAACAAAACTTAAAATTTTAGTCGGTTTATTACTTCTAGAATAGTCTTTCTTTAGTTTACTGAGGGAGAGAATTCCTTCTTATTAATGTTATGGAGACATCTCTCTAAGAAAAACCAGTTCTCTCCTGGCTCTTATGAATAGGAGCCACCCAGGGAAATTTGTAATCCTGAAATCTCTTATCTTCTGCAAGGCTGTGGGGTGATTGGGTTGGGGTGAGGATGTGGGTTGGTTGTGAGGATTGGGTTGGAGTGCTTGACTTTGGGTTGGCTTTAAGAGTTGATGCTTCCCTGTCTGAGGTCCTGAACCCCACAGGTGCCCCAGGGGCTGCTGCTGTCCAAAGGTGGGACCAAGCTCCACGAGGTTCACACCACGCCTGCTTTGATCTTGGCATTTGCTCCTGTCGTTTCTTACCTCCCTTGGTTCTTTGGATGGAATTTTTTGTCCAAAATAAAGTCTAACTCTGGTAAATGAAAGGCAGGCTGATCACAACTTGAAGCCGACGATGAAAATTCCTGTTTCCAGACTCTCTGGTTTGCAGGATATTTGATACAGGAGCTGTAAATATTTCTTTAGCAAGAGCTGTAATTCCTCAGCTGCAGTTTTCACTCCTAACCCTTCCCTCACCCTGTGCACTGTTTCTTTTGCTAAATTCCATCCTGATTGTCTTCTGCCCTTTAATCTTGTAATCTCTGCTGGTTGTCCTTGGAGGATTTATTTTCCTTTGCATTCCCAGTCTTGGTTTCTGCTGGAATATGCTGTGGTTGCTGGAGCTGCAGTGCTGGGCCTTCCCTGAGCAGTAAAATCCTGATTTAAACAAGCCATAAATAATGCTTGCACCTCATGTTCTGGGGGTTTAGATGTCTCAGGGACTGAGTCTGATTAATTTAAATTTGAGTTTCATGAATGTCTTCAATCATGCTGCAGAATGTCACTTAAAACATTTAATTATTCAATGATATTAATTGATCTGCAGTCTGTCTTTCTACTAATCTGATACAACAAAGTTTGCAAATTGCTGCTGAGAGCAGGATGGTGTGGAACAGCTTTAGGATGGCAGCAGCAAAGCCTTTGTGTAACCATATTAAGATGATAGATGCTTTCCCTGTTAAACACAAGCCTGAGTTTAAATGGGTTCATGTTATCATTTTGTTTGCAGATATCAAAAGCTCATTAATTTTAAGTCAAACTCCCCACCTTGCTGCTTCAAATTGCTTTTCAATTACACGTGTGCTGATCAATCTTGAAAAGCCCAAATTAAAAACTCAGCTGAGGGCACATTTCAAGGCCACAGATCCAACACTTAATTCTAATCTGTTTTCCACAGGCAAACCTCCCACTCCAGCACTGGTTCCTGGCAGAAGTGGGGGGAGAGGAAGTTGTAGAGACTTAAATATTTCTGGGAAGGCAGAGAGGAAAGGAAAAGGTGGAAACAGGGAACTATACTTAAATAATGACCTATTTACATTACATAGTTTGAACTATTAGAAGTAGACTTAGGAGCTTGTGATGTTGAGATAATTTCTGTCATAATGGGGCAATTTTCAAGGAGGAATCTCAAATCCTGGGGTCAGTTTTGGGCCCCTCAAGACAGTATCTGTGACTGTGAACTGCCCAAGTTATTTATCGGTTTTGTGCATGTGTAACTCGAGCTGTAATTTGTCCTGAAGAAGCTCCAGAGCTGCTGCACTGCATCAAACTATTTACCCTTGAAATTTAGCCTCTTTTACCAGAACTTCCCGAGGAAGAAACTTGAATAATTTCCTTGGAAAATCCTTGGAAAATCACAGAGCCCTTTCTGTGTGAGCAGAGTTGTACATTCCTGTTTTCAGAGTTAATCCCTGCAGGATGCTGCTGCTGCCCAGGCTCCTCCAGGGCAGTTTTGCTCTGTGCACTTTTCCTGGGATGGGATTTGAGGCTGGCCAGGCCATCCCTGAGGGGTTTTCCCCTCATTCCAGGGGCTGCAGTGGGAGCTGTAATGGGAAGCAGCTCTGGAGCGTGGGAAAGGAGCAGAGCAGGAGCTGTCCTGGCAGAGAGCGGTTGCAGAGCTGTGCCCAGCTGTGCAGGGCTGGGGGAGGGACACACCAATTTTCAGCTAGAAATGCAGCCACAGCTGGGCATTATTTTGTTTCAGAAGTGTGGTAAGTGGTTTTTAACAATTTTTAATTTTTCCTGAATTTAGATGTATTTGAAATTCAAATTCAGTGCCTTCTATCACTCTCCTGAAGCTGAGCATAAACCATGTTTTGGGCTGTGTTGTGTCCATCCAGCAGTGCTTTGGACACCTTTAAACATCTTTAATGACCTTTTTATTATTCAAAAATATTTGATTCACTCTCTCTGATGGGGGAAAGGAATTTGGGAGATAAACTGGTAGAGTTTCAGTGTTGGGTAATGTCCATTTCCCACATTTATGTCTACACAAAGAAATCTACTCTTACCACCAAAAGAAATGAATCAAAGCCAACACAGCAAGACAAAATAGAGGTAAATATTTTTCAGGTGTGATATCTGTACAAATAACAATGGTTACAGAAAGTCCATGGATGGTTTGAGTGGGAACAAAGCAAGGTGGGATTTGGGGGTTTGATTAGGAGTGAAACCTCAGCCAGTTGGGTTTTAGTTCCCAGGGGAGGAAATGGCTTTGTGGGGGAGCAGAGGTTTTGGGAAAGGCAGGATGGGGAGAAGCAGGAATTGAAGAGAGTGGGGATGAAAATCCCACCTGAAGGACAAGGTTTGGAGGATCCATCTCTGCTCCTCCCTTCCCAGCTCCAGGGAGGAATTCAGAGCTGCTGAGGGCAATGGGCTTTGAATTTCTGCTTGGAATAATCAGAGCCTGAACACAGAAAACACCTTGCACGTGTGACTTTATGTGCATAAAAGACTTTGCCATAAAAATTGATTTTCAGAGCAAGATCTGCCCTTGTTTTTTAATGACTTGAGTGAGGCTGAGCTGTAGCTTTCACTTAGTTAAGCTCATTCCCCACCTGCTTTTCATATCAAGACCCGCCGTGGCTTTGGTGGTGGTTGTTGAGAGTTGCCTCGACGTGTGAAGATGAAGAAAAAAAAGTAGATTCTTGGAGAAAATGTGAAACAAAAAAGTGAATTTTTGGAGAAAGTATGCAACAAAAAAAAAGGCGGATTTACGGAGAAAATGTGAAACAAAAAATGGTGGATTTTTGGAGAAGATATGAACCTAAAAAGGTGGATTTTTGGAGAAGATATGAAACTAAAAAGGTGGATTTTTGGAGAAGATATGAAACAAAGAAAAGGTGGATTTTTGGAGAAGATATGAAACTAAAAAGGTGGATTTTTGGAGAAAATATGAAACAAAGAAAAGGTGGATTTTTTGAGAAAATACAAAATAGAAAAAGGTAGATTTTGGAGAAAATATGAAACTAAAAAGGTGGATTTTTATGGAAAATATTGTATTTCTTGAACTTTTCTCCCCGAGATGATGCCAGCCCTTTGTTGATGCCCAGTGGGCTGCTGCCTGAGGACCACAAACACCAATTGTTTGGGGGAGCATGACTGGCTCTGGCACTGAACACTGCAGCCATTCATGGGCACTGCCTCGGGGCTCACAGGAACCTTTATCCCTGCAGGGAAACTGGAATTTTCCTCAGGACAGAAGCAACAAAGCCCAAGGGGGAAATGAGCCCGTTCAGCAGGGACTTGTCCCATCCTGGGAAGGGCAGGGCAGGAGCGTAGGGAAGTCCCCTCTTCCCTCTACCCAAGGCAGGTGATGACATTTCTTGGGTTTTGGGTTGTGTTTTATGGATTTGAGGTTTATTTTTTTTCTTAACCTCATTATTTCAGGAGGGTATGATGCTTTTCTTAAAAATTCCATGTAGTATTCGTGTTTTTATTATAGTGATATATATAACTATTATATATTGTTATTGTTGTTATATATTATCGTTATATATTATATTATCGTTATATATTATATTATCGTTATATATTATATTATATTGTAGTTATATTATAGCCATTATATATTATAATAGTTATACATAATATAGTTATTATATATTATAGTTATTATGATTTTATATAGGTCTACACATGCGTTGATGAATTGTGTCTGTGGGATGTAAACATGGTAAAATAATGTGATTTCAGGCAGAACAGGAACTTTTCAAGCTGCTTTCAGCCTCTCAGATCAATAATCAGAGAGATGCAGCACAGCAATATCACAGGCAGCAATGCATTTGCAGAATTGGCGGCATCAGGGATTTGCTGCTTAGGGGTCTGCAGCAGGAGCTAATAAATTATCAAAGGTATTAAAGAGATTCTGTTAATTAGCAAGGCTGAAAACACTCAGAAACCACAGAGGCATTTGTGTAATTTCCAGCTCTGTGTTTAAGAACTCCCGTGAGGACCTCTTAAAACCACCAGGTGTTTTCTGGCTTTTTAAGTCTCCCTGGAAACATCTAAACAATTGCATCATGTCTCTGCTCTTTGATCAGAGTATTTAAAAGCTGTAACTCTTGTCTAATTGCAACACGGGATGTTTTGCAATAGGAATTTGGGAAATAACGGCTCCTTAAAATAGCTTCAAGCCTGAGGCATGGTAAATGCAGAGTTCATTCTGCTTGTATCAGGATAGTAAATAGCGGCAATCGGTAATTGTTGTAGTAAAATGAATTTTGGGGTCTTTGGGGCAGCAGTGGTAGTGTGTTTCTTTACTTGGATTTTTTAAAATTTATTTTAATTATGATCAAATTTAAATAATTGAGCGAGATTTGTGTTTATGGCAGCAATGCCCTGGTGTTGTTGGGTCCCAAAAAGAGGATTTCTCCATACAGAATCCCCACAGCCCATTTTGTTTGTTCCGGGATTCCTTGAGAGCTTTTTATTTATCTCGTTTTTCCCAAATTGTGCAAGCAGGTATTAAACACGTTTCTGCTGATGTGGCTTTCTGTAGGAAACAAGGCATCCCCTGTTTATAAATTTCTGGAATGCTAAAATCATCTGTGTGCTTTGTTTCCAGGCAAACAAAGTCTGGACAATGGAGAAAGGATATTGTTATTGGGCCTCTGGGATGCTCCCACTGCATTTTATTTTGAAATAGCTTTTAATATATCTGACCTGATGCCCTGGGCAGGATAAGAAAATTCCAAGTGGATTGCTAGCTTTCCTTATTTTGGGAATTTTCCTTCTTTTGGGAATGTCTCTGCTGGTGTTGTTTAAGACTGTCTTGAGTGTCTGTCCATGAGCTTTTGGCCAGGCAGGATCAAGTCTTTAAAACCTCTTTCAGGCCTTCCACTTGGGTCTGAATGGATGAGGAATCTTCAAAGTCCTGGATCCTAAAGGGGCCTAAAGTTATAGCCAGGCTTTGTGATCTGTCACAGACATGTTTTATGGAAAATCCTTCCCTTAGGATTTTTCCTCCTGAGAAGCTGGGAGGCCTCAGGAACAAAATGTAAATAATTATCTGCTGCTGTGGGATGCAACAGGTGCATCTGTGATTGGTCTCATGTGGTTGTTTCTAATTAATGGCCA
>JAXCLO010000274.1:33522661-33535760 GCA_035583995.1 Arremon aurantiirostris
GCAGTGCCCAAGGCCAGGCTGGACACTGGGGCTGGGAGCACCTGGGACAGTGGGAGGTGTCCCTGCCATGGCAGGGATGAATCCAGGTAATCCTTAACACCCCTCCAGCCCAAAACATTTAATGATTCTATTTCCTTTCAGATTTTCAAATCTCAAAGCTGGCCAGAAAATCTATTTCAATATTGAAGGTTGCTCTTTATATTTCTGTGTGAGTGAAGGAAGAAAAGCCCTGCTGCATTTCTTCATCAGAGCCATCAGAACCAAACCAGTCCTGCCCTTGGCTGCCTGATCTGATGATCCACATTCTCCACCCCAGAGGGATTCCTGGGTTTGGAGTCAGTGGCACAGATTTTGGGGAAGGAGAGGAAATCATTGACCTAAATATGTGTTTATCTGAGAACTGCTCCTTTAAAGGAGGGTTTTAATCTCAGTCTAAGTGATCTAAAATGATCTTAATCTAAGTGATCTAAATGGAGATTCCTCTCAATCAGCAGCAGGTTTGGAGATCTCCAAGGTTACAGGACCCAGTAAATTGGCAGGGACTTTTTGTGCTTTATTCTGTGTTTATGGCACAGTTTTAGCTTATCACTGGTTTGATTGTTTATATATTTTAATGGGAATTAGTGTGAAGGTATGGAGTAGATCTGATGTTGGACTGATATCATACATTTCATCAGTTTTTCATTAATATTTTGGTGGTTTTTTTGCTGTAACAATTCAGATTTCCTTAACACTCAGGCGCACCACATGCGGGAACATTTTTCATTACTCAAGCCACTCTGTCAATAATTTCTCCACGCTGTGAACAGACACTTCTTGTTTTCTGCTGTTCTCACGTTTGTAAGTGGCATCTCTAATGCACTAAAGTGGCTGCAAGGGTCCTCTCTGGGGTCTATTTTAGTTTTTTTCCACTTGAACTCCCTTGCAGCTGCCTGCCAGCCTCTCTGAGCACTGCTCCTGTTACCTGCCCATCCCCAGGGACCCCCGAGGCTGCTGCTTGTGCTTTGGACAAGAAATGGTGATGGCTGTGTGTGCAAAATCCTTGTTGCTTCTGCACAATCACAGCAGCCAGAAACTGGGATTTCAGCTGGGGACTCCATCCTTGCTGGTCCTGAGCTCTTTGTCACACAGGGTGTGGCTTTAGGAGTTGGTAGTAAAGAATTTATAAGGATGACAATCAAATTCAAGGACAATTTCATCAAAATTTACTCTCTGTGAACAAAGGATGAAAATCAAATTCAAGAACAGTTTAGTCAATTTTTACTCCCTGTGAAGAATTTTCCAGATATCAAGGATGATCAGAGGTTTATTTTGGAGGCAGAAAAACTTTTTGTCAGAGAGAGAACTGAGTGGAAAGGAGCAGAGGACTGGGCAAGCAGAAAGTCTGCCTGTCACAAGGCATCCTGTCATCCTGCAGAGGTGTGGAGAACAGGGGTATTTTTGGGGACAGAAGTTTTGTGCTGTCATGTCAAGGAGAAAAGGAAAAATAAATCACATTTTTATGGGAAGTTTTCTGTGAACTTGCTGAAGAAACCATGAGCTTGCTGTGCTCACACATAGCAGGAGGCCCAACCCGAATTTTTGCTTCTCTAATAACTCTAGCTGCCAATACAGCTTGTGTTGTACTACTCAGCTTTGTTCTAATTAATTACTAATTGTTCAGTTCCTGCAGATCAGAGCCTGGGGCTGTTGTCATTGACAGCTGGGATGCTCAGGTGGTGATTACTGAGTTTTCAGAGAGGAAAAAACCAAAGTTTAATCATGTTCCAGTAATGAAATTTATGTTTTCATTCAGAAGGAATAAAACAGACATTTGATAGAAGTTAGGGAAAAATTCCCTGTGTTTCTTGGTGCTTCAACCTTTTTCTGCCTGAAGTGTGCAGCACTGGGAGCAACTTAATTATTGGAGGCAAATGAATCTCTCTGAGTTCCTCTCACAGCTGAGAATGGAAATATTTTTTCCAAATAACAGAGTTTAATGTTCAGTGTAAGATGGGCAGGGCATCATTACACACTTGGAATTTCTACATTAAATTGTGGAATAGTTTGGGTGGGAAGGAACCATAAAATCATCCATTCCACCCCTGCCATGGGCAGGGTCACCTTTATTCCAGGCTGCTCCAAGCCCCATCCAACCTGGCCTGGGCACTTTTTCCTCAAACTACATTATAAAAAACTCATTAAAATCCTGTAATTTGGTATTTATTGATCAGGTGGGTCTTGCTTGAGAACAACAGCACAAAATCATTGATCTTCCAGCTTTTTAAACTACTAAGAAAATAAGTTTGAGCTATTATTTTTAAAATAACATCCAAACAGATGGCACCTTACCTCTGCTCAGGGCCTCTGTGTGACCTGTGGCTCTGGTTGTGTTCCATCACTTTGATCCTGATGATGGAAATGCCACCCCTGTGTTTATTCCAGAGGGAAATTCCCTTTTTCCCCAGCCTAGTCTTTGAGAAGGATGGCTGTTCCTCTGCTGGGAGTGGATGTGCAACACCAGATTCCTCAGCAGGTGGAAATTAAAGGATTTTTTTTCAGCCACTGTTGTCAGAGAGCCCCATGAGCCGTTGCTCCAGAAACTCTTGGAATCAGGAAAATAACGGGATATATCAAATATAATCACATAATTCCCTTCTAATAGGGAAAAAACCAGTTCTGCAGTATTTTAGAAGCCTTAGAAGCTTTTAGAAGCTTCTGATGGATATTACAACAATTCTATTACCCAGCCAGAGCATTGGTGTGCTTGGTGGTGAACTAAACAAAAAATATCTAACTGGAAGCCTTCAGTTTTGTTCTGAGCTGTTTCCTGTACTAGAATAATGAAAAAGCATGAAAGTGGAAGGATTATTTGTGAGAAAATCGCTGCCTTGCAAGGCCAGAGGCTCATAGAGCACAGCCCTGGGTTGATGGAGATGAGGTTTGCACAGGGGAGCCTGGGATGGGAAAGGGCCAGACTTGGAGGGGAGCTGGGAATTAACACCAAGAAACTCAGTGGGGCAAGAGGAACCACTGGAGGGTAATTTTTTCCAGGTTTTGCTTGTTTGGGTTTTTTAAAATCTCATTTTGATGGGTTTTGCAACATCTCTCAAACTTTCATTCTGTGTTTTGGACATGCTGCCACTATAATTTATTGGATTTCTATCTGGATTAGTTGTGTGGTCCCAAACAAAGAGGAAGGGAAGTGGTTAATGGCTTGTTGGGGGTGTGTTCTTTTATTGGGGAGTTTGATTTGTTTGCTTTTGGGGTTTTTTATCCCCCACATTAATTCTTCCTGTCTGATCAGGGCCTCTTCAGGCTGAGGCATAATCCAGGGGTGTGCACACAAAGTGGAGCAGGGGACAGAGCATGAGAGATGCTCAGACTTTGGATTTCACCTCAGAGAATGATAAAATCCCAGCGTGGTTTGGATTGGAAGGAGCTTAAAATGCCATCCAGTGCCACCCCTGCCATGGCAGGGACACCTTCCATGCTCCAGTGCTCCAGCCTGGCCTTGGGCACTGCCAGGGATCCAGGGGCAGCCACAGCTGCTCTGGGAATTCTGTCCCAGGGCCTGCCCACCCTCACAAATCTTTCCCAAAATCTTGGTCCTCTCAATCAGCAGCATGTTTGGAGATCACCAAGGTTACAGACCCAATATCCATCCATCCATCCATCCATCCCTCCATCCATCCATCCCTCCATCCATCCATCCCTCCCTCCCTCATCCCTCCATCCCTCCATCCATCCATCCCTTATCCATCCCTCCATCCCTCCATCCATCCATCCATCCATCCTTCATCCCTCCATCCATCCATCCATCATCCATCCATCCATCCATCCATCCATCCATCCATCCATCCATCCCTCTGGCACTGGGAAACCATTCCCCCAAGTGCAAACCTGGTTTGGCTTTGGTGGGACCTGGGCAAGAGCCCCCACTTCCATCCAGCTGGGATCTGAAGGGGTGACAAATCATTTTTTCACACTCACCGGGAGCCTTTGCACTGTGAATTTCATTGATTCAAGGAATGGACGTGAATCTGTCACTGCTTGGGGCTGTGAAAGTGAGATGTTGCTGATGATGGATGGGAGCTGAGGTGGGCACAGGGGAAGGACAGCTCTGGAGCTGTCAGTGCTTTGTGCAGCTCTGTGTCTGTTATCAGTGCAGCCATCAGGGATCCTTATCTCTTTGGGTAGATTTCAGCCCAGCTCTGTCTCTGGTGTCAGAACCGTTTATCTGAAATGGCATTCAGCTGTCGTGTGATTTGCAGGTGATACTGAGCAACTTTTTAAAATTTTCAGCTCCATTTTTAAGCTTAATTTTACCAGAAGTGGCGCCAACTTGAGAAATGCTTTATTGATTTTTCTGAGCTGAGTATAAAACTATATTTAAAGCTTATTGTTTATATCATGCAGCTGATGCTAAAGAGTGAATGGAGTGCAGGAGTTTTGAATGGAGATTACAGCATTCAAGTTGGAGAATGTGGCTACCATAATGAATTTTGAATGAAATACGGGTGATCTAAGTTTAAGTTGGAGAATATGGCCACTGTAATTAATTTTGAATGGAATACAGGTGTTATAAATGGAATTCCAACATTTAAGTTGGAGAATATGGCCACCATAATGAATTTTGAATGAAATACAGTTGTTCTAAATGGAGATCCCGACATTTAATTCATGTTTTCCAGCCCTGCCCCTCACTCCTTCATCTTCCAGCTGATTTTTGGCTGCTTGGTTTCCCAGCCCCCCATGTCTCAGGTAGGATTCATCTCCAAAATGATGACAGTAATTTGGTTTTCTTTTTCAATAGATTTCCACTTCTTCAAATCCAGGGCAAACTAAAAGTCTGAGAAATCTCCAGACTTTAAAGAGTCTCCAAAAACTCAGCTCAGACTGACACTGTTTCACTGAGTTTTCTTGAATTTTCCCAGCCCAAGAGTGGTTAGAGCTGAAATGATGGAAAATGTAATGCAGTCCCCTAGAGGTGTGGTGAATTCCCTCAAAATCTGAATTACAGGAGGGGGTGGCAGTTCTTGCTGCATTTATTCTCCCCCAACTGCTGCAGAAACATCATCACCAAAGTAATTTTTCTCTCCAGTGGCTTTTTCAGCATGTGTCAGCATTTTCCTCTTGGGCTTTTATTGTTGATGCTGTTCCTCTTTTATGATAGGAATTCTTTTCCAGACTTGAGCAAAGAAAAAATCTCCCCCCTGCCAGGAAACCCTAACCCGGTGTTATGCATGAAAAGCTGCAGATGGTTTATTCAGGGGGGATTTGATTTTCTCACTGCAGACCAAGGGCTCCTGTTCATGCTTTCAGCACAGTCTGTGAGGCTGGGAATGGGAGAATCCCAGGGATGCAGGGGAGCTCCAGGGATGCAGGGCAGTTCCAGGGATGCAGGGCAGTTCCAGGGATGCAGGGCAGTTCCAGGGATGCAGGCATTCATCATTCCTGCAGTTTCTGTGCAGGAAATGCAGTGCCTTTATCCCTAGAATTTAATGCAGGCTCCCAGAGCTGCCTGCACAACCACGCTGCAGGCCTGGCTTTTACTTTTCTAATAACTCCCAGGCTTGCTGGTTTAATTTTAATAGTAAATGCAGTTTCTATTTATGTGCTGAGACTCCAGGCTGTAAAGAGCTTGCCTATCCCTAGAAACCTGCATGGGTAATGATCTTTTTTAGAGATAAATGCCTTATTAACATGCCTGGGACTTAATAATGGATGAGAAAATCAGATGCATTTCATGTCCCAGAGCCAGATTTAGAATTAAAGCTGGTGCTGTTGATGCCATAAGTTAGTTCTGGGGAGTAAATATATATCTGCTAACTTTGGGAATGTCAGAGGAAAAGAGGAATAGCAAGCACTGGTGGCAGGTGCTAAATCTGTACCACGGGCCAGGCTGTTGCTTCAGTTCCTGGTGCTGCAGGAGCAGGAGCTGCTGTCTGTGCCCACAGCAGCCATTCCAGATAAATAATTGGAATATCAGCCTCTTGATGAATGCTCAGCCAGCAACTCATGGAAAAACAGCTGTTGCCCTGAATCCCTGCTCACGTTTGCACAGGCTGCTGTTGGGACACAGCCCCAGGCAGGGAACAGGTGTTCATTTCAACATCTGGCAGCGTTTGCTTCGTTAGCTCTGTAATTGTTTTGTACTTGTTTAATTTCCCTGCTGGTCAGTGGGAAGGGCTTGGAAGAGCCAGGTTTGCAGCAGGAGCTCGTGGCTGTGCTGTCAGGAACATTTTTGCTGTGACTGCTGCTGCTCCCAGGGGGCTTTGGGGAGGATGAATGTTCTGGGCTAGCTTTTGTTGGTTGGAGTTTTAGTGTTGCTTTGTGAAAAATTGGAGAGAGTTGTACATGTGTAGAAATACACATAAATAAACAGACACTTGCTAAGAGGAAACTGCAGGGGTAAAAAGCTACAAAGGCTATGCATTTTTTCCTGGTGTAAACTGCATTTTTTGCTGGTTTGAAACTGATGCTTCCTGGGAGCCCCTGGGATGTACAGAGCGAGCAGGGTCCTGTGCTCCCCTCACGAGATCAGTGGCTCAGTCTGAACATCAAGAGCTGTTGTTTGGCTTTAAAAATAATCCCCAAAGTGACTTTTATCGTGTCTAATTCGTGGTTTTGTGTGTGTGGATGCAGCTGGCTCAGTGTGAGGGAGCTGTATCCAAACACCTCCAGAGAGGAGGACTTTGGGACTTTCCTGGGATGGTTTGGGGATTGTTTGGTGACAGTCACTCCTGCCTGGCTGCCAGCTCAGGATGTGGATGGGCCACATGGGCCAGGTCATGACAGGAGCTGAGGACAAGATTGAGCAGGGCTGTGGAAAATACTCTGAGCTTAAAGAAAGGGAGAACCTGGGGTGGAGGCTTAAGGAATAATGTAAGGTGTTACTTCAGCTGGAAGAGGAGATCCTGTCTGTCTGTCTGTCTGTCTGTCTGTCTGTCTGACATCAATAAGGTCATCAGACCCACAAGGAGGCAGTGAAAGGACAGTCCCTGGAAGCAGAGGTGTGGCACTGCAGACCCCAGGGAGGGTCCTGCCCTGCTGTCCCCCCAGAGCTGCTGCTCTGCTGTCCCTTGCCCATCCCAGTTTTGGCACCCCAGTTTTGCTGGCTCAGCCATGGGTTGGGCCGTGCCTGTGAGTTTGATCATTAAACTGGTTCAGATTTCAGGGAAAAGTGAATTTTCCTTGCTCCTCCCCCTCGTTTGCAGGGTGATGGGTGGGTGTGTTGGTGTGGGAGACAAAAGGAATAAGAATGTGCAAAGGCTTTGTGCTCCAGAGCAGCTGATCCGTGAGTGCTGGGAGCAGCAGCAACCACAGAAACCTGGAACAGGTTGGGTTGGAAGGGACCTTTACAGGCCCCCTAATCCAGCCCCTGATGAGCAGGGACATGGAACCACAGAACCATTTAAATTGGGAAGAGTTTGAGATCATCAAAATGATGATCCTGCTCCAATCCTGTCCAAGCTGGTCTTGGGCACTGCAGGGATGGGGCAGCCACAGCTTCTGTGGGTACCCTGTGCCATGCCCTCAGCACCTTATGATCAAAAGCTTTTTCCTTTGGCAGCTCCATGGCCAGGGAAGCTGCTGGAGGAAAGTCTCAGCACTGCAGAGGCGAGGAGAGGAATTAGAAACCTGGAGATGGTGGTGCCATCACTGCTTCTGCAGTCACACAGCTAAAAATCGTCCCAAACTGTGCTTGGGAAGCAGCTGAGGGCTTACAAGCAAGAACTTTTGCAGCTCAAGGGACACATGAGACATGTGAACTCCATGAAGGACACAGGGAGGAGGAGAGGGGCATGGCTGGGTTCCCTGAAGCTGCACATTTGAGCAGCTCTGTGCTGGGGCTGGAATTCCTGACCCATCCCACCAGCGAGCTGACCAGCCCAGGAAAACCTTTGCTATCAGCTTCCATTTCCACCTTCAGCACTGAAAAGATCCTTCTGTCTTTAAACTTGGCCAAGCAATGGATTTGACTGTGAAAGATGTGCCAGAGGCTGTGCTGCTGAACTTCCTCACAGGTATCACCCTGAAGGGTGTCCCTGGAGCTGGGATTGAAGGGTGTCCCTGCCTGCAGGGGCTGTGGGGTCCTGGCTCTGCAGGGACCTGGGGCTCAGGGAGTCACCAGTGAGCTGCTGCCTCTGCGCCACCAGCAGTGAGACAGCTCCCCGTGCACACTTAAATCTTTTATTCAACCCCAGCATTCATTCCTTGCGTTGTTTGGATTTGGATTTCTGGTTTTCTGCAGTCCAAAGCTGTGCTGGACTTTGGGCACACCTGTGAGGGCTCCAACCTGCTGGGCTGAAAACCTTCAAGCCACAGCCCTGCTGCCCTCCTTCCTTCCTTCCTGTGTTGCTCCTCTTGGCGTGTTAGAGTGAATTCTCACACATGCAGTGGTGTGTTCTCCTTTTCTGACCCTACAGAGTCAGGCAAGGCACACTTCTGCTTTGCTTTTTCCCTTCCTCCTCTTCCCTCCTCCAAAATGAAACTGCAGCTGAAACACATTCAGCGTTCAGGCTGGCCATGATGCAGCAGAAAACTCTTCTGTGAGTATTTCCCCTTGGCTGTAATTAGTTTTTGTGTTCAAGGAGCAATTTGAAACATTCATCCAGAGCCATTACAAGGGAGCATCTGTGTGAGGACATGTTTTGTGCAGCTGAGGAGCAGAAGGGCCGCTGGGACGCAACCAAAGGCAACTTCTCAAGTTAATTGTAAGATTTTATTGGTGTTTCACTCCACTGCTCAAGGGTTTCTCATGTGAATCAATGGCAGGCTGCCTAATTTATGTGTGAGCCCTGCTTGAAAAGCAGCCCAGATTGATTTGCTGACAGTGCACGGGGAAAGGTGACCCTAATTTGTGCCTTTAGCAGGCCTGTTGGGACAGGGGGTGCTGGAAACTTGGGAAAATGGAACTGCAAGGTTTTGCTTTGGCTTGAAAGGTTCCCCATCCCTATTCAGTAAAATGCCATTAATTTGGGGTATGGGTATTATAGAAGATATTAATGAGATGTTAAAACCAGTCAGAGTGGTTTTTATCTAAAATGTTTGTTCCTCTATGATTTTTAAGCAAATGCTGGAGCTTTGTTGCTGGCCAATGTTGAATTATTTGATTAGTGCCCTGGTTAGTCTGATGAGTCTCTTTTCCTTCTCTGTGTTTGTGTTGATGACCTCAGTCTATTGCTGAGCTTGCAGGAGAAATAGTAAATAATTCAAAGT
The DNA here is from genome assembly GCA_035583995.1 of Arremon aurantiirostris. NCBI lineage: Eukaryota > Metazoa > Chordata > Aves > Passeriformes > Passerellidae > Arremon > Arremon aurantiirostris. Next base: position 33,531,866 of record JAXCLO010000274.1, read on the forward strand.
AGAGCCTTGCTGCAGAGACCTTTCTTAACTAAAATGAGACCACAAAGATGGACAGTGAGTGTACAGCAAGAGACACAACTGGATGTGGAACAGGGGTGTGAAATGGCTCTGGCACAGACCTGCCAGTGGACAACAAGTACTTAGAAAATAATCCAGTGGTTTTTCCTTCATTTTCCACACAAAATCCCCCAGTGCTTTCACCTCAGCTCAGTCTCTCATGGGACCGTGTGAGATGCCCTGGGGACAGTGACAGCAGCAGGGGTGTGGAGGTGACAGCTGTGGTTGGGTGTCACAGCTGCCACCCCAGCCCCGGAGTCACAACCATTTCCTTTAGCCTGGGGACAATGACAGTGCCCAGAGCCTGGGGCTTCCTGCTGACTCAGCAGTGCCATCCTGCTGTGCCACTGCTGTCCCCTCACTGACCGCAGCGAGCAGCCCTGCAGAGTCACCCCTTTCAGGCTGGAGCTCATTATCTCCATTTAATTCTGTCTGTGCTGAGCCTCTGCCTCGAACCTTTCAAGTGTCTTTTAGGCTTCTGCTTCTGATCTAGAATTCCCAGTGAATTGGGATTGCAGAGCGAGCCGGGGTTACCAGTGAGAGCCCAGGCAATTCCTGAACCTCCTGTGCCCAAAACCAGCCCAGGGTTGGTTACTAGAGAGAGCCCAGGCAATTCCTAAACCTCCTGTGCCCAAAAGCAGCCCAGGCCTTTTCTCCCACAGTCCCTTTGAATAGATTGGCTCCTCTTTGTGGGCTCCAAAAGCTGGGCTTATTCAGTAGGCTGAGCTTACTCAGATGTTCCTCAGAGCTGCTGGGAAGGGGGGCCAGGGCGGGCTGGCTCCTCGCTCATGATAAGCTTTGCTATATATAAAACTGCGTGGCTGGCTGCTGATAGCGCTAATGAAAGCCTCTGTTAACTCCTTCAGCCATCAGCAGCAGGTACAGCAGGTGCCCATGGCTCTGGGCAAGTCGTTTTGTTAATTGGGAGCAAGTTTTTAATTGCAGGCACTCAGCCCTGCATTGCAGACCTGCTGCTGCAACCCCCAATGGCAGTGATGAGGAAATGGTGAAATGGCTGAAAAAAGGGAATAAGTCCAAGCCCAACTGCAGAGGAGAAGTAAAAAAAACCCCACAAACTGAAAAGAGTCAGTTCTTCCTGCAAAAATGTCATACAACAGAGATTCACCTCAGGGGATTGATTACATGAAATATGGGGATTTAAATACTGCAGGCAGCTAATTCAGCTGTTCCTGGAGCTGGAGAAACGTTCTTTAGCTGCAGGAATCCTTCTGGAGGAGGTTTTGTTTTGCTTGGGAGCAGCTGGCTGAGAATGGCACCTGTGTGTGGAGAATGGCACCTGTGTGTGGAGTCACCTGCTGGCAGCTGGCGTGTGGCAGCGAGCGTGGATGGGGGGCAAGGTGAGCTTAGGGGGGTGGGACACTGGAAGGGGCCCTGGTGCAGGGATGGTGGCATCCAGCTCTGGGATCTGCTGTCCTGCTTCCCAGCTTGTGGCTGCTCTGCTCTGGCTGAAGCTGTTGTGAGGTGGGATTTGGTCTGAACTGCCCATCCAGATCTCCAGTTCTTCAGCATCCCTGGCATGGGCTGCCCTCTGCCCCCTCACACATCATCTCCTGCCCCTCACAGCCTCCCAAAGGCAGGGATGGCTCCAGCCTCTTCCCACATCAGCACTGCAGAGCCACCCCAGCTGCAGAACACCCAACTCCATCTGAAAGCCACTTTGTCCTTCCCTTGTCCCAGCCCGGGTCCCATCCCTGCAGCCACATCACCATGTGGCTCTGGCAGCTTTGGCTGCCCATTCCCTGCTCCCCCAGGAGCCTTTCCATCCCTTTGCTGCTGAGCAGAGCAAATCCAGCACTTTTCCATCACAGCTGGCATTTCAGAGCCAGGCTGTCACTGCAGCGAGGAGCTGTCCCCTCAGAGCTGTGCTTTGCTGCTGAGGCACAGCTGGGCACTGCAGCAAAGACACCAGGAAATTCTCTCTGGCCCTGAAAAGAGAAGAATCAGCTTCTCATGAATTTTGTGGTTTCTGAAAATACTTCTGGGTGTGTGGGGTTGGTGGTGCTCTGCTGCTGTGCAGCTGCACCTCACGAGTGGCTGAGCGTGGTTGGGTCTGTGTGTCCCCAAGGGGACATTCCTGCTGTGAGGGTGTTCACAGGGGTCCCAGGACCAGGGAAGAGATGAGGATCTGACTCCATGTTTCAGAAGGTTGGTTTGTTATTTTATGATATATATATATATATTATATTAAAAGTAAATGATCTATTAAAACTATGGTAAAAGAATGGAAGATAAGATTTCATCAGGAGGCTGGCAAGCAAGAAGAATGGAATGAATGACAAAATCTTGTGTCTGACCAAGTGTCTGAGCCAGCAGACTGTGATTGGCCATTAATTAGAAACAACCTCATGAGCCCAATCCCAGATGCACCTGTTGCATTCTGCAGCAGCAGATAACCATTGTTTGCATTTTGTTCCTGACGACTCTCAGCTTCTCAGGAGAAAAAATCCTAAAGAAAGGGTTTTCCATAAAACATGTCTGTGACACCTGCTGCTGTGAACGCTGAGGGTGGGTGAAGGAACACATGGAAAAGTGCTGGATTTGCTCTGCTCAGCAGCAAAGGGATGGAAAGGCTCCTGGGGGAGCAGGGAATGGGCAGCCAAAGCTGCCAGAGCCACATGGTGATGTGGCTGCAGGGATGGGACCCGGGCTGGGACAAGGGAAAGACAAAGTGGCTTTCAGATGGAGTTGTGTGTTCTGCAGCTGGGGTGGCCTCTGCAGCTCTGATCTGGGAAGAGGCTGGAGCCATCCCTGCCTTTGGGAGGCTGTGAGGGGCAGGAGATGATGTGTGAGGGGGCAGAGGACAGCCCGTGCCAGGGATGCTGAAGAACTGGAGATTTGCTGAGAATTGGAGATTTGGAGACTCCAAATTTGGAGGTTTGGATGGGCAGTTCAGATCACATCACCAGGAATGGGACAGGTCCAGCCTGTGGTGAGGGATTGGCCTTGGGGACTTGTCAAGAACCTTTTCCAAATGAGCATTTTGCAGCTCTGTTGGTTTTATTTAGAATTAATCCTCTTGCACTTGTGTAAGCACCTAAATAAAACATGACTCATTTAATTAATTACACTGAAATCATGGGACTGCACAACTTCACTTTAGGTAGGAGTTATTTTATCTCCTTTAATGATTATAGCCTCACTTCATGACACAAATTAACCTTTGAAAAATAGATGGTAAGGGGACTTTAGCCTACTTTTTTGTGTTTGGGGTTGTTTGGTTTTTTTATAACAGAAGGAACTAGGGGAAATTTGTTGAGATTTTTGGGAATATTTTTCTATATATCAGGTAGGAAATAGTGAAATAGTGTCCTCACTGTGTTGACTCTGGAATCATGTGATGAATGTATGACCACTTCAGAAATTCACCTGTTGAGTTTTGCAGGATATTTCCTGCAAAATCTGGTCAGGAAAGTGCAAAAAACTGGCAAAAGAATTCTTCAAAAAGTGTTGGAGGGTAAATGTACATCTGTGAGAGAATGCATTAGTCATCCTGACCTCTTTTATTGCATCATGAAAACAGCTTTGAATTTGAAAATACTTCTCATCTCTCTCTCTTTCTGAAGTAATTCCTTCCATTTTTTTTTGTGTGCCCTTTTCCTAATGTGGTCACCCTGTGCTGGACACTGGGGAGGCCAACCTGGAATTCTGGGGGGCAGTTTGGGCCCAGTCTGGTGACAAGAAGGACATTGAGCACATCCAGGGAAGGGAATGGAGCTGGGAAGGAGCTGCAGAATCTCTGAGGAGCTGGGAAGGGGCTGCAGAATCCCTGAGGAGCTGGGAAGGGGCTGCAGAATCCCTGAGGAGCTGGGCAGGGGCT
>JAXCLO010000274.1:33559561-33572059 GCA_035583995.1 Arremon aurantiirostris
CCTGGCAATGCCCAAGGCCCGGCTGGACACTGGGGCTGGGAGCACCTGGGACAGTGGGAGGTGTCCCTGCCATGGCAAGGAGTAGAAAGCAAATGATTAAATTATTTAAATGATCTTTAAAGTCCTTTCCAACTCAGACCATTCTGTGATTCTATGAGTGATATTTCAAGAGAGGAGATTCCTTCTAAAAATGTGCATTTGGGTGCATGATGATGTAAAAGAAAACATGAGGGGGGGTGGTTATTTAGTACATAAATATAGAAATTTGGTAGATTCCAAAGCTGTGCAGGTGTAGCAAACACAGCTGTGGGTGGGTGCCCAGGGTGTGGGACTGCTCTGGGATCTGCCCCATCCTCTCCTGAGCAATTCCCTGTTCTGTCTGCAGGACCCAAGCAGGAAACAGTCAATGACTTCTGGAGGATGATCTGGGAGCAGAAATCAGCCATTATTGTCATGTTGACCAACCTGAAGGAAAGAAAGGAGGTAAGGAGCTTTCACCCTGCCCTGGATGTCCCTGTGCTCCAAGAGCAGTCCTGGCTGCCCAGGCTCTGACCAGGTGCATTTCTCACCACTTCCTGCCCTGGGCCCTGTCAGCACAGCTGAGTTTCTGCTCCAAAATACAGTTTTCATTTCTAAAATGCTCCTTTATGTCAGGTGATCTCAGGGGAAAATTCTGATGGCCAGTTGTGCCCTGCATAGCCCAGGGCCAAAGGAAAACTCCTGTGGTTTTATCCCAGCGTAAGGCTGTGCGTGTGGATGGATTGATTAGGAGTAAAGATAAAAACTCTGCTCATTTTCCTGAGTATTAGGTTTCAAAATGCACAGTTTGTCAACTAAACAAAGAGAAATGAAGGCTGCTACTTTGTGAGGGTGCTGCTGTTCCTTCCTCCCCTGAGGATGGGCATTCCTTGTTTTCCTGCACTTTCACTGCTGCTTGATGAAGCTGAAACAGCAAAGCCAGGCCATGAGGGCCAGTTCCCAGTGGGAGCAGCCAGAACTGCTAAATCTGGATATTCCTGATGGCTCCAAAGCAGAACTGCTTTGAATTTCTCAGTGTCTGTAGCTAAAGCTCCAAATCAGAGTGAAAACCTCACAGTTGGACACCCTGTAACAAAGCTGCCAAACTGAAACAAAAGCTGTGGAGGCTGAGCTGGTTAAAATACAATTCAGAGCTGTTCTCACGTTCTCTGCATCGATTTAAGAAGCAGTAGCAAGGTGCTGAAGTTGTGCCAGATAAGGAGCTCTGCACACTCACAGCTGTGCTCACCTTCCCTGGATCCAGCTAGGAGAGCGTGGCAGTGAAAGCAAAGGCAGGGTGATAAAAATCGCTGGGCTTGGCTCTGAGATTCCCTGGGTTTGGTTCTGAAATTCTCTGGGTTTGGTTCTGAAATTCCCCATGCTTGGCTTTGAAATTCCCTGGGCTTGGTTGTGAAATTCCATGGTTTGGCTCTGAAATTCCATGTGTTTCGTTCTAAGATTCTCTGGGTTTGGTTCTAAAATTCCCTTTGCTTGGTTCTGAAATTCAGTGGTTTTGGTTCCAAAATTCCTTGTGCTTGGTTCTAAAATTTCTTGTGTTTGGTTCTGAAATGCCCTGTGCTTGTCCCCATGCTTGGCTCTGAAATTCCCTGGGTTTTGTTCTAAGATTCCCTGAGTTTCGTTCTGAAATTCCCTTTGCTTGGCTCTGAAATTCCCCGGGTTTAGTTCTAAAATTCCCCATGCTTTGCTCTGAAATTCTTGAGGCTTGGTTCTGAAATTCCCTGGGTTTGGTTGTGAAACTCCCTGGGTTTGGCTCTGAGATTCCCTAGGTTTTGGTTCTAAGATTCCCTGGGTTTGGCTCTGAAATCCTCCATGTTTGTCCCTGAAATTCCATGTTTTCGTGCAGGAGAAGTGTTTCCAGTACTGGCCGGACCAGGGCTGCTGGACGTACGGCAGTGTCCGTGTGTCCGTGGAGGACTCCATGGTGCTGGTGGATTACACCGTCCGCAAGTTCTGCGTGCACTCGGTGAGGCCCCGGCTGCTCCTGGGCTTCCATCACTCCTGGGGGATGGAGAAAATCCCAAATGTTCCTTGGAAAAAATTGAGGCTCTTTGGGAAATCAGAATTTCAGAAATTGGGCTGGTTTTAGCCAACAAACACATAGTGATTTAGGCTAAATAACTGTATTGTTGTTGGTTTTGCTGTTGTAAATTCACTTTTACCAATTGTTAATCACGAGGATTTTAATATATTTATAATCACTTCTAACTTCTTTTAAAACAACTACATAGTTATTTAGGCTAAATAACTGTGTGGTTGTTGGTTTTCCTATTGTAAATTCACTTTTACCATCTATTAATCACAAGGATTTTAATATATTTGTAATCACTTCTAGCTACTTTTAAAACACTTACACAGTGATTTAGGCTAAATAACTGTGTGGTTGTTGGATTTTGCTGTTGTAAATTCACTTTTACTAATTGTTAATCACAAAGATTCTAATATATTTATGTTACTTCTAACTGCTTTTAAAACAACTACATAGTGATTTAGGCTAAATTACTGTGTGGTTGTTGGTTTTGCTATTGTAAATTAACTTCTACCAACTGTTAATCATAATGATTTTAATATATTTAGAGTCACATCTAGCTACTTTTAAAACACATAGTGATTTAGGCTAAATAACTGTGTTGTTGACTTTTGCTATTGTAAATTAACTTTACCAATTGTTAATCACAAGGATTTTAATATATTTAGAATCACTTTTAACTGCTTTTAATATAATAGCTGTGATCTGGCCCCTGTGGAACTTGGATTCTCACAACATCATTTATTAATTATATTTTCATTTATGACCAGTGTAATAAATATATCATAGTTTAAACTATTATTTTAAATTATTTTATATTATTTTATTATAGTTTTAACTATATTACCATTTTAACTTTTGCAAAATATAGAATATTACACATGAATAATTGTATTATACATAAATAAATGTGTATGTATTATACATAAATAATACATATATGTATTATTTATGTATAATAATACATATTGTATTATATACATAATAAATAATACATATATGTATTATACATAAATAAATGTAAATAATTATACATAAATTAATGTTACACATTTACCTTTTACAAAAATAGCTATAACTATCAAACAATAACTAATATTTTTGTTTTGTAACTAACAGTACAAACAACTCAAACATATCTGTAAAATAACTAATACTGTCTATATACTTAAATAACATTTTTAAAAATATTGATAATTATCAACTATTAAAACCACAAAACCAACATGGAAAATGAGATGTTAAACTCAGAATCTGGGTGTTCCTGCAGCTCCAGGAGGGATGCAAAGCTCCAAGGCTGGTCACTCAGCTCCACTTCACCAGCTGGCCGGATTTTGGGGTGCCTTTCACACCTATTGGCATGCTGAAATTCCTGAAAAAAGTCAAGACCCTGAATCCTGCCCATGCTGGACCCATTGTGGTTCACTGCAGGTATGTATGTGCTCCCCAGACCACTCTTGTGGTTTGGCTTGGAGTTATTTATATATATTTCGATTTTTTAAACATATTTTTTAATATATTTTTAAGATTTTATATCTATTTGATATGTATTTTATATATATATTTATATTTATAGCTATATTTACTCACATATTTCTATTCAAGGATAGTAATCTGCTGAGTTCTTGAGAGCAGAGAGTAAAAACAATTTCCAAAGCTCTGTCTTTGCTGCCAGTGTGATACTCAAACAGAAGTTGTTGTTCTGCTGTTTGGGGCTTTTCTTTATGAGGGATCTCCATTGTTTGGTATAAATCTGTTCTTTGTCAGAAAAACAGACTGGTGATAGAAATCTGTGGCCTTTGCCACTCAGTGCTGCTCTGGGAATTCTTCCCCCACTTCTCCCACAGTCAAATTGCAGTTTTTTAATGGAAATCAGCCATGAAATGCCTGAAAAGTTTGGAAGAAAGACTTGAATTCAAGAGACTTAAATACTGCAATTTTAGAAATGTGCTTCATCCCAATCCAGAACCAATTCCCACTTGTTGGTCACTCACACAGGCACATCCTGAACTGGTGAAATCTTTAATGAAACTAAAACCAAACCCCCAAACAGTTTGAAGAGAATAGTTGTAACCTCTGTAGCAGCTGTAAGCTCACCCTGAGCAGGAAGTGGCTTTTCAGGAGAAATTTTCATTGCAAGGTTACAGTAAAAAGAGCACAAGAGCAGAGTGAAAAGAAAAGAAGAGCAGCTTTGTCTGCCGAGTCTTGTTTTTGAGGCAGAAATATGTAAATTCCTGAATTTGTCTCTTTTTCCTTGCTATGAATACTCCCTGGAAATGTGTGTTAGAGAAAAAGAGGGTGTTTGTTCTGCTGGGATTCACCTTCTCCCCAGGTGTCATGAATTAAAAAACCATTTAGATGGGAAAAGTAGATTTGAGTTGTCTCAGTTGAGAATAATTTTAAAGCCCTTTGCTGTGTGTGGAGCCTCATCCTGGGCTTGAGCTTTGTTTGGCAGCAGCAGGAAATGCTGTGCTTGGTTTCACCAGCAGAAGGAGAGCCAAAAGCAAGGAAAATACAAAATAATTTCACCAGTACCTGCAGAGATTTCAATGCCAAGGGCCAGCAGAGCACAGGAGGCCGCTGTGTGTCAGGGTGAGAAGAGGAGGAGGACAGAGGTGACACTGAGCTGCTGTCCCCCCTCAGGATGTGACACCACTGGATTGTTGGGAAGAGGAAAGGGAAGCCATCAGCAGTGAGTAACCATCCATTTTTAGGGAGCCTGGAGGGAAATGTGCCCCAGCCAGCCTGGCCAAAAGCTCTGCAGTCAGGTTTGGGAAGTGAGTAAACACTGACAGAGCATTTGGAAGTCATGGAGGGAAAATGAGGAGTGGCAGGACTTTCTGCTGATTCTTGTGTTCTGTAAGGTTTTACAAAGGGGTTTTTTTAGAAATAGAATTTTTTCAGTGGGTGGAGAAGGACTTTGAGGAATGGCTGAGTAAGGGATGCCACAAGCAGGCTGAGGATGGAGACACTCACCCAGGAGGTGAAGATGGAGACACTCACTCAGGAGGTGAAGATGGAGACACTCAGGAGGTGGATGCCGAGGGTGGGGAAGTCACCAGCTTCAGCAGGGATGGAATCCAGAGCTGATCTGGGAACAGGGATGTGCAAAAAGAGATCATGGCTGGAAAGGGAATGAGGAACTGAGCTGGGCTGAAACTCCAGGAGTGAGCAGTGAGGGACCAGTGGGAACTGGGGAGGGGAGATCCATGCTCAGAGGTGGCTGCCAGGGCTGTCAGGAGGAGAACAATCTCTTTTGAGTGGGAATTAAGGCATAAGGACATGGGGGGAGATGCCTTGTGGTGCCAGAGAGCCAACAGGGATGGATGGAAGGGAGAGGGAAGGGAATCTCCATCATCTTTCCAGACCTCTGGAATAGTGGAGCTCGTGGGTTTTGGTTTCCCTGCTGGTAAAGTGTGTGTGGAAATGAAATAATTGTACTATAAATACAGTAATTTTATTTTTCTGGTCTTATTGAAAGCCTGATGTAGCCTTGCTGAGAATTGCTTTGTATTTTTGAGCCCATGAGGGGAGGGAAGGGGTTTTTATCGTGTTCCTGGAGGTGTTTGTGGCCACTGCAGCCAAGCAAACTGCCCAGAGGTTAAAGGAGAGCTGCTCATGACTAGTACAGGATGCCATGCCCTTTTCCTCTGGAAGGAAGAGCTGAAAGTCGCTGGAATTTTGTCATTTCTAACGGTCGTGCTCCCTCTCGTGGCTTTTAAGGATATAAAAACCAAAAAGTGTTTAGGGATGGCAGCCTTGGTAAATGTGGAGCTAAAAATTCCTAAAAGAACAATTAAAATTTTCATCTCTTCCCTTGTCCTGAAGACCCTCAAACACCACCACAGACACATGCTCAACAAGAGGTGCAGCAAGCGGAGATAAGAATTGTTCTAATTCTATAGTTTTATAATTCTATAGTTTTAGTATATCATTTTCTTTTAACATAATATATACCATAAAATAATAAACCAGCCTTCTGAAACATGGAATCAAGATTCTCATCGCTTCCCTTGTTCCTCAAACACCGCCACACACACGTGCCCAACAACAGGTGAAGCAAGTGGAGATGAGAATTGTTCTAATTCTATAGTTTTATAATTCTACAGCTTCAGTTTATAATTTTCTTTTAATATAATATATATCATAAAACAATAAACCAGCCTTCTGAAACATGGAGTCAAGATTCTCATCTCTTCCCTTGTTCCTCAAACACCACCACACACAGGTGCCCAACAACAGGTGCAGCAAGTGGAGATAAGAATTGTTCTAATTCTATAGTTCTATAATTCTGTAGTTTATAATATATACCATAAAATAATAAATCAGCCTTCTGAAACACGGAGTCAAGATTCTCTTCCCTCGACCCTCAAACACCACCACACACCCGTGCCCAACAACAGGTGCAGCAAGTGGAGATAATAACTGTTCTAATTCTATAGTTTTATAATTCTATAGTTTTAGCATATCATTTTATTTTAATATAATATATACCATAAAACAATAAATCAGCCTTCTGAAACATGGACTCAAGATTCTCATCTCTTCCCTCATCCCTCAAACACCACCACACACACGTGCCCAACAACAGGTGCAGCAAGCGGAGATGAGAATTGTTTTAATTCTTTCCTCTGAGCTTTCTCACAGTAAAATCCCGTGAGAGAAGTGTCTGTGTGTGCAGAGGGTGTGTGTGACCAGGTGTTTGTCCCTCCCCAGCGCGGGCGTGGGGCGCACGGGCACCTTCATCGTCATTGACGCCATCATCGACATGATGCACGCCGAGCACAGGGTGGATGTCTTTGACTTCGTCTGCAGGATCCGCAACCAGCGGCCACAGATGGTCCAGACTGATGTGAGTGCACTCCAGACGCCTGGAATTCCAGATTTTCCTGGGCAGGGAGGGAAATGCTGCTGTGTTCCCACTCCTTTGTGGTGGACAATTGGGAAATTGGGGCTTGGAGCAGCCTAGGATTAGTGGGAAGTGTCCCTGACCATGGCAGGGGTGGGATGGATGAGGTTTAAGGTCCTTTCCAAGCCAAGTAATTCTGGGATTCTCTGCCCCTGGATCCCTGGCGGTGCCCAAGGCCAGGTTGGACACTGGGGCTGGGAGCACCTGGGACAGTGGGAGGTGTCCCTGCCCATGGCAGAGGTGGCTCTGGGTGGGATTTAAGGTCCCTTCCAAACCAAACCATTCTGTGGTTTTTAAAAAAGTCCCAGAATTCCTCATTTCCCTCCCTTCCTCTTCCTCTCTGTCCCTTCAGATGCAATATTCCTTCATTTACCAAGCCTTACTCGAGTACTACCTCTACGGTGACACGGAGCTGGATGTGTCATCCCTGGAAAAACACCTCCAGACTTCCCAAAATGCAGCCCCAAACCTGGTCAAAATAGGGCTGGAAGAGGAATTTAAAGTAAGTATGGAAATCTCTCCCATAGGATTTCCAAGATGCAAGCCAAGAGGATAAAAGTGCAGCCTTAATGGTGCATAAAATGGAAGGAGTTGGTTTTTTTGGTGGTTTTTGTGAACGGGGCCTTGCTGAACATCCTGTTCCCTAAATTCAGATTTTAATCTCATTCCCTCATTCAGAGCTGTGTCATTCCCTGGCCTTCCCCTAAATGCTTTTTGTTGGTTTATAAAAGAGAAGTGCAGTGATTCTCTGAGTGTGGTGCAGGGTGCCAGATGAGATAATGCTGGCAGAGGAAACTGGATTAGGTGCTCCTAATCTGCATCCTAGTGGGATTGTTAACTCTGAGGTGTCTGACAGCAGGGAATGTACAGGGCAGGAGAAAAACCTCAAAATAAACCCAAAAAATCTCATTTCTTATCAGTGGAGAAACCCCAGCTGAAGAAAACCACACTGGCTGTGTGTGATCATTATTTCAATTCCCTGTTAGTTAGAATAGTTAGAATTCTTTTAAACGATTTTCCTTATGGTAAAATATTTATTTTCCATACAGTTTTAAAGTATTAATTGACATCTGGGTGTTAACTGGAGTTCTGCCTTTGCTTTAAAGGACTAATTTAACCAGAAATTGGGAACTGGGTAAAGAAAATGATGTAAAAATAAGTTTGGTGATAGAGCAACAAGTTCCAAAATTAACAGTATTGAGGGAAGGAAGATTAGGTGGGATATTGGGAAGGAATTTTTGGCTGTGAGGGTGGGCAGGCCCTGGCACAGGGATCCCTGGAGGTGTCCAAGGCCAGCCTGGGACCGTGGGAGCTGTCCCTGCCATGGCACTGGGTGGGATTTAAAGTCCTTTCCAACCCAACCCATTCTGGGATGCTGTGGCTTATTCCTTCTCAGTTTCTATAGCCAGGGCAGTGCAGTGGCTGCAGCTCCCTGTGAGTGTGGCAGGGATTTTTCACCCCACAGAGGCTCTGCAGGATGTGCTGGGTCTCATTCCTGCCCTGTGCTCACCCCTGTGCTCTCTGCAGAAGCTGACCAACGTGCGCATCATGAAGGAGAACATGAGGACTGGCAACCTCCCAGCCAACATGAAGAAAGCCAGAGTCATCCAGATCATCCCCTGTAAGAGCCCAGCTCCTCCTCCCAGGGAAGTGCCAGCAATCCCTGGCTGGGAGCACACACTCTGCTGGCAGAGCACAGCTCCCCTTACAGACTGACATCTGTAAAAAATCCAGTGAATTGGTTTTACTGAATCACCCTAAAATCTGTTACAGTCAGGGATTTGGAATTAAATAACTCAGCAATTTCACCTGTTAAACCACCCCTTTCCTGTGTGATTCCATGCACAGTGTTGCATTTCATGTTTGCACCTGAAAATGAACATTTCACAGAAAAGATTGAGTGGGGTTTGTTCTTCCATGGGCAATTGGCAAAAGTAAGACTGCACTCAAAATTAAGACTAGACTTTTTTTACTGGACTCAAAATTAAGCCCAGACTTTTTTACTGGACTCAAAACTAAGCCCAGACTTTTTTTTCCAGATGATTTTAACAGAGTGATTCTGTCCATGAAAAGAGGGCAGGAGTACACAGATTACATCAATGCTTCCTTCATAGATGTAAGTATTCAACATTTTCATGCCTTTCCTTTCCAAATCTGAGATTTTGCTGTTGCTGACAGGTCTTTTTAAAGAGGCACAATCAGCTTGGCTTGCAAAGAACATGAGCTTTGTTTGTGGGAGTTTCCAAGTGCATTTCTTATCTGGTGTTTTTAATTTCAGCTTAAATGGTTGTGCAATTTAAACCTTGTTGTTAGATATATAAACCAAACCTTTTATTCAGTTTTGACCAAACAAATCAGCTGCACAATCACAGCCAGTGATTGCACTATCTGGGTCAGGTTAACAGGTGTAAATATTTGCTTTTCTGAGAAACAGAGCAGTCAGTGTTGAGCACAGGGAAAGCTGTGACAGTGTCTGGCAGCCAGGCTCTACTTGGGCAGAGCTGGATGAATTCCAGGCTTTCTTCCCAGCTTCCTGTTGGAAGCTGAGCATGGGATTGTGCCTTGTTTTTGTTGGAATATGAGAATTAATCATGTCCTTAAGCAGTGAAATCATGTTAGTGACTGAGGGTTGTGAATTCCATACAGATCACACCTGCATGGGAATAAGGAGAGGCTGGATGTGGCCTCAGAGCCTTGGGGTTGGGTCACAGGTTGGACTCAAGGGTCTCAGAGCCCTTTTCCAACCTCATTGATGCTGTAAAATTAAACTGGACCTCAAAGCTTCAGGCAGAAATTCATTCTGGAGGAAAGCTGGGAGCTGCTGTGTGACGGTGCTCACAGGGGTCTGAGGATGAGGGAAGAGACAAGGATCTGACTCCATGTTTCAGAAGCTGATTTATTATTTTATGATATATATTATATTAAAACTGTACTAAAAGAATAGAAGAAAGGATCTTTTCAGAAGGCTGGCTAAGAATAGAATAAGAAAGAATGATGAAAAAGGTTTGTGGCTCGGACAGTCTGAGCCAGCTGACTGTGACTGGCCATTAATTAGAAACAACCCCATGAGACCAATCCCAGATGCACCTGTTGCATTCCACAGCAGCAGATAACCATTGTCTGCATTTTGTTCCTGAGGCCTCCCAGCTTCTCAGGAGGAAAAATCTTAAGCAAAGGATTTTCCATAACAGATATCTGTGCCACCCCCGTGTGCCACCCCTGTGTGCCACCCCCGGGATTGTCCCCACACCAAACCCAAAGGGGCACAGCCAGCCCAGCAAACTCAGTTCCTATTTAGGCAAATGCTCAGTCCCTGCCCAAAGCAGGCAATCAGCTCCAATTTGGAGCAGCCCTTGACAAGCTTGCTGTTCATTGCAGCTCTGGGCTGGCTGTGCAGGCCAGCCCATGTGTCTCCTCTCTGGTTCTGTTAAGCACAGCCATGTGCCATAATATCATTTTCCTGACTCTCATGCCACTGACAGCGCATCCATCATTCTTCATAATTGCATCTAACAAATATTGATTTTGTCTCCAAAAGAGTAAACAGAAATATTAGAGTTCTTTTGCAGAAGGCAGAAACACTCATGGAAAGCGCATTTTATCAGGGGGAGGAGGATGAAGCCTGGACAGAACATATGGCTGTGAGAAAGCAGCACCAATTTGCACTGGCTACAAAATGCAGTGAAACAGGGCAGAAGTGGGCAGGCAGCTGAGTGCCAAGGAAATGCCATGGGGACGAGTGGCAGCTTCCCTCTGCTCTGTGACCCACAGAGGGGCTCCAAACACATCCCCCTCCTCCCTGGAGAGAGGGACTGACTGAGGCTGCCCTCAGAACGGTTAATGCTGATTAATGAATGGTTAATGCTGATTAATGAACGGTTAATGCTGATTACAGGCACTGCTGGCTGCCTCACTGTGGGCCACAGCACTGCCCTGCACTGCTGGGGACAGCACAGCTGGCACTGCCATCCTGGCCCTGCACTGCTGGGGACAGCACAGCTGGCACGGGGCTCTGAGCAGAGCCTGGGGCACACCCTGCCCATGGGATGGGCTTTATGGCCCTTCCAACCCAAACCATGGGGCTCCACGATGATGTTTGGCTCTTCCACTCTGTGCCTTTAATCTTTCCCCTGGAGCAGCTCTGGGCAGGCAGAGATCAGCCCAGCTGTGTGTGCAGGAGCAGCCAGCGGCAGCAGGCAGTGCCAGGGCAAACCAGCAGGGTGAGGGAGAGCTCCTGGGGCTGGGCATGGATGGAGGGATGCTCCCAGGGATGGGGGGATGCTCCAGGGATTGTGGGGGAGATGAACCCACAGCAGCAGCAGCCCGGGCTTGTCCCAGCTATGCACAAGCTCTCCTCTCCCCTGAGAAAACTCAGGTTACATCCAAAGCCTCTCTCACTCATGAAACTGCCACGGAGCAGAAGATTGTCCTAATGAGCCAATGGTTTCTTTTCTCAAGGATTTTGCCCCAGTTCTGCCGAAATTCCCCAGGAGCAGCTCTTCCAGCACCAGCCTTGTGGGCAGCATGCTCAGATGTTTATTTCAGCAGGGGAGGCTCTGTTTGGAGACAACTCTGAGAGGGGAAAACCACTAATCTCTCCAATCAATCAGCGGTGCCTTGGCATGTAATAAACACCAATTTCTAAAGGAGAAATCTTTCTAGAGAAACTTGATCGACTCTCTGACAGTGTTACGAGGTTGGAAGATGAAAAGAAAAGTTATAAATTGGAGTTGCAGTAAAATATTGGGTTTCATGTCTTGCTGCATCTTGATTGCTCATATGCTTTGAGCTGTGTGTGGAAAATCCCCCCACACTGGAAGTGAGAAGGCAGTGAAGCAGCCAGGGATCAAGGATGGGGAGCAATCCCCAGCCCGTGGGTTCCCTGCAATGCCAGGGATGCAGGAATTGCAATGCCCTGCAAACCCAGCACTGTGCCCCCAGCAGCCACGGAAAAACCCCGGTCAGAGCAGATGCCATGGTGAGTGGGGCACAAAATCAACCCAGGCCAGGCTGGACAGGGCTGGGAGCACCTGGGACAGGGGAAGGTGTCCCTGCCATGGCTGGGTGGCACTGGGGGGGCTTTGGGGTCACTTCCAAGCCAAACCAGGCTGGGATGGTTGTGCGACCCAGCTCAGGGGCAGCTGATGGGCCACAGCTCCAGCCCAGCCCAGCTGAGCAGCAGGCTCTGCCTTGGGTCACCTGCACAGCCCAGCTCTGTCCCCCTGCAGGCTCTGCTGCTGCTGCTGCTGTTCCTCGGGCACAGAATGCTCCTGTGCTAGAACTGATGCCTGTCCCAATCACCTCTCCCTGCCCTGATCCCCTGGCTGGGACTGGGAGCTGACCCCAGGATGCAGCAGAGCCCAGGGGCAAAGCCAGGGATGCAGCAGAGCACAGGGTAAAGCCAGGGGTCCAGCAGACCCCAGGTATAAAGCCAGGCCTCTCTGAGCAGGGATCCAAAGCCAGGCCTGTCTGAGCAGGGATCCAGAGCCAGACCCCAGGTATAAAGCCAGGCCTCTCTGAGCAG
>JAXCLO010000274.1:33572159-33598698 GCA_035583995.1 Arremon aurantiirostris
TTTGTTCCTGAGGCCTCCCAGCTTCTCAGGAGGAAAAACCCTAAGGAAAGGATTTTCCATAAAAGATGTCTGTGACACCTGCTGTTGTGATCATCTTGTGAAATGTGCTCCTGCAGCATCTCATCCCCTCAGCCATGACTGGAGAAATTACCCTGAGCATTGTGAATTTGGGGCAGATTTTAGAACCTTGGAAAAGCTCTCTCAGACCATTGAGTCCAGCCATCCCTCAGCACTGCCCCATGTCCCCAAGTGCCACCTCCATATGGCTTTAACTCCTTCAAGGATGGGGACTCACTGACATTTTCTGTGGGGAAATTCCCAACTTGCACCTTCCCTGGTGCAGCCTGAGGCTGTTCCTGTCATTCCCTGGGGGAGAAGCCCCCATTTAAGCTGTGATGTCCCCACGACCACTGTCCCTGCCCCTGTGTGACCCTCTCTTCCCACAGGGCTACCGGCAGAAGGATTATTTCATTGCCACCCAGGGCCCCCTCCCTCACACGGTGGAGGATTTCTGGAGGATGGTGTGGGAGTGGAAGTGCCACACCATCGTGATGCTCACCGAGGTGCAGGAGAGGGAGCAGGTACGTGGGAAATGGGCTTGGAGAGAGCTCTCAGGGCCTGGCACAAGGCTCACACAGTGTGCAAACCATGATGGGAAATGCTGACTTAGAGATGCCGTGGAATAGGACAGGCATTGTTGAGGGAGAAATGCAAATACAAACAAGTCTCAGAGGGTGGCCTTGCAAATAAGAGTGGGTACTTTGGAGAAATGGAACCATGAAAGATGCATTGTAGTAGGAGCCACTGTTGTGGCTGAGATGGAGACAATACAAAGCAACACACTCCATTTTCAGAAGGGTTCCAGCTGGTTTTATTCTAGCATTTTTATTCTAGCAAACTGGTTTTATTCTAGCATTCATGCTTTTTATACATTCTTACAAAACTCCTAAATTTACACTTTACTCATTGGTCAGGAAAGACAAACAAAGAGCTCATTGGAACAGAGTTGCAGGTTTCTCTTATTTATCCTTCTTTCTTTCTTGGTTTCTATGTCAACAGCCTTGGTAGGAAATTCTTTCAGGGATAAACAAGGATCAAACTTCTCTCTGGCTGACAGAAGTTGCTGTAAAACCTCTTCCACAACCCATGAGGGGTAATTTTAGATTGGCTTTAAGGCATTTACAGCATGGTGGGGCAAAAGCTGATAGGGCAAGAAACCCTTATAATGCATTGTAATTAGGAAATAGCTTCTGATTGTGATGGTGTGAATTATAACAACTGTATTGTCTCACCCTTCACACGAGACTGAAAATGGAATAAAAGGTTTTAAAAGGCCTCTCAGTTGCCCCATGTCTGGGTCAGAAAAGGGCCTGATCTGACTCATGCCCACCCTGCAGCCCCACATTTCCCCTTCCCACCTGCAAACCACGAGCATCAATACTGGAGAAACAGTTCTTTTTTGTCTAAAAATTCCAGCAATCTGATTTTTTTTTTTTGGCTTTTCCTAAAATGAACACTTGCTTCACTCTTTGGTGTGAGGCAGCGTTGCTGCTTTTTCTGGAATTGTCTGGAAACACAAAAAAATTGCAGAATATTGTGATTTTTGAAAGCTTCCATTTTGCATCAAGGGATGCCTGACACAGGACAGAGTTTTGGGATTTGGGAACAAACTTTTGTGTAAACTTTTATCCCATTTGTCCCAGTAAAAGCTCCCATTGCTCATTCTAAGCCTGTCCTAATTTGATTAAAATACAAGAATAAATTAATTATTTGATTTAAACATGAGAATTAATGTCATTAATTAATTAAAGAGTCCTCTGCTGCAGCTTGAAAATTCTGGGTTCAACAAGGGTGTTGTGAAAAGTTTTTTCGTGGTGGTTTTGGGAGTTTTTAACAACATTACCTTGCTTTCAGGAATTCCATTTATTATTCTACTCTGTTTTAAAGCAATATTTGCTATCTGGGCCTCCTGAACCTTTTTCATCATGATGGTTTCCTTTCAAGAAATATTTTATCACTGCATTCTTAGTGTTTAGAACACACTTATTATGCTGGATGTCACTTCTTATGCCAGAGATTCATGCCAATGTAGATAACTGGGGAAAATAAATCCAGGAGTATTTGCAATTCTCTGGGTTCTGCAGGAGAAATGCTGCCAGTACTGGCCATCAGAGGGCTCTGTGACTCACGGAGAGATCACGGTGGAAATCAAGAGTGACAGCCTGATGGATGCCATCAGTGTGAGGGACTTCCTGGTCACATATAATCCGGTAATTCTTTACAATTCCAGCGGTTTTTTGGGTTTTTTTCCCATCAGAAGGCATTTACAAATCTGGTTATGTATCTTAAGTTCTGGGATTTCTGTCTAAACTTAAATGTGCTTAATCAAAAACTGGCATTAAGAGGAAGCTTATATGAAATAATTTTGCTTAAAGTCCCTGAAAATTCTGGTCAGTGAAACAGGTGGTTGCAAAGAGGGGGGTGGGTTTTGGGGTTTTTTAAACTGTTTTGTTGTTGCTGTTATTCCTAAATTTTTCTGCCATCTCCCACGTAGGTGTCAAAGAAAATTTGATTCAAGATTTTTCAGAAAATTTGGGTTTGGGTTTGAAGGGACCTTAAACTCAGCTCACTCCACACCTGCCATGGGCAGGGACCCCTCCCACCATCCCAGGTTATTCCAAGCCCTGTCCAACCTGGCCTTGGGCACTGCCAGCATATCCCAAGTCCTTCCCAGAGGAAACAGCTGTGCAAACCCAAGGAAAATTGGAGGGGGAAATTGTCAGTGGGTGGGGGATTTAGAAACAGAATCATGGAATATCACTGGGAATAAAATCACCGGGGTCCATAATATGGTGCAGATGAGGTTGCAGATTCTGCAGTGCAATATTGCTGCTGCAGATGCTCCAGGCAGGAACTGTGTTTGCACCTGGGGGTGACGAGTGGCTGAAGGGTGTTTTCCTGCTGGCAGAGCAACCAGGAGAAGCAGAGCAGGCTGGTCAGGCAGTTCCACTTCCACGGGTGGCCGGAGATCGGGATTCCTGCCGAGGGCAAGGGCATGATCGACCTCATTGCAGCGGTGCAGAAGCAGCAGCAGCAGACAGGGAACCACCCCATCACTGTGCACTGCAGGTGAGCCCCTCTGCCCCCCAGCTGGCTGCTCTGTGCCCTGGCATGCCTCTGGTGTGGGGATTTTGGAAGGAATTGTGAATGACTTAGAGACAGGACCTCTGAATTGTTTTAGATTATTTGATTTATTTTTCTTATTTTCTACATAGGCGGGAACGGTGAGTTAGGCTCACATCTTCACTGCATGGCTCAGAAGGTCACAAGACCTTTAGTTACAACACCTTTTTAAGGATTTATTGACCAATTAAACACTGCCAACAAGGATATTTATGTTTTTGACCCAATCCTTAAATATTTCATCTTGTGGACCCAAGCTACAGTGTGAGCTTTCTTAGCCAATCATGTTATGGCACACAAACCCACAGTGCTGCATTCTAAACTCCTTGTTTACCTCTGTAACTACTTTTATTTTTGTATCTTAAACTCTAAAACTCTAAACTTTCTTTTACTTGTTTTTAGACGTCTCTACTTTAAACTACAAATCCACATTCTCCCTTCCAGCACCTGGGCTTGGAAACCTTTTCCAAAGTCTCAGATCAAATCCTTTGTTTAATCCTAAACTTTGGTTTACAAGCCCAAAGTTCTGAGAATTCCCTGCATTTCAGATTCCAACATATTTTTTCCCATTTTTATCCCACTTCATGCCAAAAAATTGTGTTTTCATTGCAGTGCTGGAGCAGGGAGAACAGGAACCTTCATAGCCCTGAGCAACATCCTGGAGCGGGTCAAGGCTGAGGGGCTGCTGGACGTGTTCCAGGCTGTGAAGAGCTTGAGGCTGCAGAGGCCACACATGGTGCAAACACTGGTATGGGGTTTGCCAGGTCTTTGGAAGGGAGTTCTGGGTGTAAATGTTCCAGGGAAAGGAGAATAAAAGGGATTTTTGCAGGTTAGCATAAATGATGCATGGTGGATGTGGGTGTACAAGGCATAACCAGGGTTTTACAGGGGGTTTTAGAGCATGTCTAAAAATACAATTTGGTTAAATATTCTCTGTCTTTTAGGAACTTGAAGTAGTTAAACTAAACGTATTTTGAGTGTTGCAGGTGATAAAATGTATTAAGTAAATGGCTTTCAAGCTATTTATCAGTTGTTCTTTCTTACCTTAAATTGTGTGGGCATAAATTGGAATAATGGAATGGTTTTGGCTGGAAGAGACCTTAAAGCTCATCCCATTCCCACGCCTGCCATGGCAGGGACACTGTCCACCATTTCAGGCTGCTCCAAGCCCCATCCAGCCTGGCCCTGGACACTCCCAGGGATGAGGAAATCTTTGGAAATGTCTCTGACTTGTTTAAAACCTTTAAAGTTTTCCTTCAGGTCAGCTACAACTACTAATTGAAGCTTAGTCCAGATACTTTTCCCTATTGAGTAAACATTAAAAAGTTTTTTGAAACTTAAATTGAAAATACATAAAAATATTGATATTTTTGATTTCCATAGCAGCTTCCATTCAGCATCCGAAACCTCTTACTAACAATTACCTCAAACCCTTTTTCCATGAGGATGTTTTCTCCATCCCACAGACAGGAAGAAAGGAGATAAAGAAATGGAACTGGATTATCCAAGCTCAGGCTGCGACAGGGATGGGTGGGATATTGGGAAGGAATTCCTCCCTGGGAGGGTGGGGAGGGGCTGGGATGGAATTCCCAGAGAATCTGTGGAGTTTCCTTCCCCAGCTGCTGAAGGAAAGTGATGCTTTATCAATAATCTAAATCTGGGTTTTCCACATCCCCCACTGGTTCTGTCAGGCAGCTATCCAAAATGAGAAGAACTGACTTGAAATTAATTCTTAGGTTCTAGAATAAGCATGATTGTCATGTTTTATATTATTTGCTAAAGAAATCCTTCCCTGGGAGGGTGCTGGGATTTGAGGTCCTTTCCAGCCCAAACCATCCTGGGATTTTCTGATTCCCTGATTATCCCTGGGCAGTGCTCAGGAGTTTCTGCTGTGAGCAGCTGGGTTTAAATCAAAAGCCAGGCCTAAGAATTGACTCAGTTTAAGAGCCAAGAAGCTCAAGAAGACATTTGAAGCAAAGAGCAAGGATCAGCCTGTGTCTGACCATAGAAAAGAAACCATTTGTTTTATTTAAAATAATCACCAGAAATCAGAGCAGACCAGTCCTCAGGTAGCAGTCCCAGTTAGGATATATTGAATTTACCACTGGCATTTGCAGAATTCAGGTTCTTTAGTGTAACCAAAAGCACATTTTGATCTCCTTTCCCTGTTTTCCAGGAACAGTATGAATTCTGCTACAGAGTGGTACAAGATTTCATCGACATCTTTTCAGATTATGCTAATTTCAAATGAGAATTCTGCCTTATTTTTTAATTTGTCTGTATAAATAGTTGTATATTATGTTAATTTATTCTATGTCACTTGGATTGTTGACTGAACTGTAAATACGTTGTGCTGGCTCTGAAAGTTGCATTTGCTGTATAAAGTTGTTTCTTAAATATAAATATCTTCTAAAGTAAAGTATAATGTTCCTATACTGTATAGCACTGTAAGATGGGATAGAAATCTTGATTCTAAATAACAAAAAATTAATTCTTGGGGTTTTTTTTTCTTTGAATTTTGCCACTCATAAATATTTATCAACAACGTTATCTCCCAATTCTTGAATTTTGTGACAGGTGATTTACAGTTCATCCTAAAAAAAGTGGATTTGGGTGCACATGTTTGAACATGTTTTGTTCAACAGGAAAATATGTTCACCATGAAAACAGATATTTATTTTTCCAGGCTGTTTTAAAGAGCCTCCAGGTTTTGTTGGATTTTGAATCTTACTGTCCATAGGAAAAAATCAGTAGAAATACAGATTTGAATTTTCAAATGAACAGAATCTTCAAAGTCCTGCTCTTTTTTTTTTTTCAAATATTGTTTAAGTCAACTTAGAAAGGCAATAATGTGATTTTTAGAATATTTTGCATATTTTAAAAGTATATTTTGCAGCACCTGAACTTGTATACTTGAAGAGAAAGGCCAGAAATGAAGTTTAAAGCATCTCTTCTCTATAAACACCTGCATAATTTCCCACTTCTTTAAAATAAGAGACGAACTCTTATTCCTTGATTTGACTCAGCAGGATAATTAAGAGGTAAAAATTGGAAAAAAAACATTTTATGAACAGTTTCATACCAGAAACATTGAGTATTATAGCAAAAGTTCTTCCAGGTTCTTACCCTCCCAGAAATGTTATCAAAAAAGGACTTTCTTAAAGAGGTTTAGAGTTGTGTACAGAGATATATTTTTATTGAAAGTAGTACTGTGAGTAGAATTGGTGACAGAAAATATAATTTATTTACAGCCCTGACCAGGGGCTGGAAAATCCCCAAAATCACAAGGCACTCAAATGTTGAATAATTACCAAATTTACCTCTCCCTCTCTTCCAAAAGCATCTCTGACTTAATGAGCACAAAGGGGTGAATCTGTAATGAATTAAATAACAAATATGCAGCAGTTCTGTCTCGTCCAGCAGGGCTTTGGCCATGCAGCATCAAAGCCTCATTTCAAACAAGCAGCTTCACCTGAGCTTTCCCTGCTGCTCTTGCACCATTTTATCCCATCCCAGTAGAATCTCCTCGCCCCCTGGAGCAATGCAAGGGATGGGAAGGTGGCCCTGGGTCTCCTTCCATTCCAGCCTGGCTGGAAAAGGTTTGGGATGGGAATTCCTGAGCCCCCAGTCCCCACAGTGCCATTGGCTGTTTCTGTCTTCCCATGGCTGCACTCCTGTGTTTATTTGTACAGTAAATTATGCACTTCAGAAACGAGATTGGTTAAAGACTAAACCTCCCTCATGAGTCTCTGTGAGAAGAAACACTCAAGGTTGGGTACTGAAAGTGGAGCTGGGGAGGGGCATGATCCTGAAATTCCATCCAAATGGAAAGAGCCAGAAGAAATTCAGTCTGGAAATTATACACTGGGGTTCAGTGTCATTTATAGCAAAGGCTCCCCGAGGCTGGAGAATAATGCAAAGGAATTCCCATTTTCTGATCCTCATGTCATTATCTTTCCAATCATTTAGCCCACATTTGAATACTAATTTGTCAGAATTTGGGGTCTCTAAGGTAAAAACTTGGGGTGAGTTGTCCATGAAGTCAATCTCAGTGCAGGGAGACTCTAAAAGGTTGGAAAATAATGCAAAGGAATTCCCATGGTATGATCCTGATGTCAGGATCCTTCCAACCATTTAGCCAGCATTTGAGTAATGATAATAATAATAATACTTTGTCTGTTGGGCAGATTTGTGGGTCCTTGAGGTAAAAAGTGGGGTTGTCTCATGAGGTCAATCTCAGTGCAGGGAGACTCCAAAAAATTGGAAAATAATGCAAAGGAATTCCCACTGTACGATCCTGATGTCAGGATCTTTCCAACCATTTAGGAGGCATTTTAACAATAATAATACTACTAATAATAATTTATCTGTTGGGCAGATTTGTGGGTCCCTTTGGTGAAAACTGGGGTTGTCTCCTGAAGTCAGTCTCAGTGCAGGGAGATCCAAAAGGTTGGAGAAGAAAGGAATTCCCATGTTATGATCCTGATGTCAGGATCTCTCTGACCCTTGAGCCAGCATTTGAACAATAATAATTTGTGTGTTGGGCAGATTTTGGGGTCCCTGAGGTAAAACCTCCCTGAGTTGGCCATGAGGTCGATCTCAGTGCAGCAGTGATGGGGTGTGAGGGTGTGGGGGTCCCACAGCCCCCAGGAGCTGCAGCACAACTCCCATGGGGTTCCCTAAAGGCTCCTTCCAACCAGGAGCAGGATGGGGTTCAGCTGGAACACCAAATCCTCGGTGGGTACTCGAGTTTTAGTTGGTAACCGGATTGAGAAATGCCTAAAACAGAATTCAGAGCTCCCAGCTGTAGCTCCATGAAGGTTTTTGTGGAATTTGAAGAGCTCCCTTTGCAGTCACCACGTGTGCTCGCTGGCCGGAGCTCTGGGGAGGGCCTGGCTGGATTGGAATTTTCCTTTGACTCTCCGTCTGTTTCATGGAATTCCTTCAAAAGGCCAAATAGTTGGATTGGAAGTGTCCTTCTGATCTGTGTGTGCTTTTGGTCACTGTGTGACTTGGACTGTTCATGTGTTCAGAAGGTCCCAGCTCAGCTCAGCGTTGGAGCGTTCGCTTCCCGACGCCCTCATGCCGCCATCCATGGATGCCGTGGGTTCCTGTGCCCCAAGCAATCCCTTCAAAGTGCTTGGCTGACTTGGGCCTTAATGAAGAATGCATACTGTAATTAGCAGTGTTTTTTAGGCTATTTTTATGTATTTTTTAAACTTTTAAAATGAGCCTGACCAGCCCATGTTCCGTCTTCTGGAATGTTTGCGTTTCCCTCGTCCCATTTTTCATGTAAAGTTGCTGGAACTTTTCTGTATAACCAAAATGTATTTAATTTGTCAAATCTTTCTAATATATGTATGTATTATACAGTTTCAGCTCTTATTATTTTCTTTTCTTACGTTTCTAATTTGATCTTGCTGTGTTTTTAATGCCGGTGAATGTGGCTGAATTATTTGTATATGCAAATTGCAAGATCTAATACATTCTGATGCAAGAACAAAGCTTCCTTTTTATTCTCCACCTGCATTATTTCCTTTAAATCTTTTAATTTCATTCCTGTGTTGTGTGTTCATTTGAATTAAGCATTCTAAAAGAGTTGAAATCCATTATCTAGATAGGTAATTTTTCAGTGCTTATCTGCAGCTGTTTGGGAGTAAAATTCTGATTTATTTTGGGACTGAACATTGTGCATATAAAGGGTGCAGAAACTCATGGAAGCAGTTGGAATCCAGGTCTTCCCAAACTGTCTGGATAAGTAAGATCTGATTAAATAAATATAGTAAAATTAAGTAAATATTTATATTTAGTAAAATAATCCTGTGGTAAACTGTGGTGTCATACCAAGATAAAAATAGGATCTAAGCTTCCAGCTGTGTCACCAATCATGAATTGAAAGTTCACTCTAATTAACAGCAATTTCTTAATTCATTTTGACAAGTTTTGCGTTGGACATCTTGCTAAAATTAACCCGGAAGGCCCTGCTGTTGTAACAAGGGGGGAGGTTTGTGTAAAGCCGGAGTAACTGCTCAGGGTTTCATGCTAATGGCAAATCAAAGAGGATTTCATGCAGCCTGAGTTCTGTTTGACCCTTTTCTGTCTCCCCTGCTCCACCCCACACCTCCCGTTTGGGAGATGCCTCTTCAGGGCAGGTAATTTGAGGATTTATTTTTCCCCCACAGTTGTTGGGAAGAACTTTCCTGCAGGTCCTTCCTGGGCATTGTTCTGACATTGGCAGGATGAGAGGAAATGGCCTCAAATTGTGCCACAGGAGGTTTGGAAATTAAAATTTCTTCATGGAAAGTGTTTTAAAGCAGTGGGGAAATGCCTGGGGCAGTGGTGGAGCCCCATCCTTGGAAGTGTTCAAACTGTGTGGATGTAGTGTGGAGGACATGGGTTAGTGGTGAACTGGTTGGTGGTTGGATTTGGTGATCTTTTCCAAACTTAACCAATCTGATTCTAATTTGCCGTTGCATGTAAAAGCTTTTAAGTTTTTAAATTATCCCAGAGGAGTTGATAAAATATTTTTGATTGGGTGATGTAATTTTGTGCAGCTTGTGTGACGTGACCACTGGGAGGTAACTGTGTGTGAGGACAGGCAGGCGTGCTGTCAGAAAACAGAAGAATCTCAAATAGTTATCAGTTATTAGTTGATTGTTACTTAATTTAAATAAATAGTGATAATTGTAACTGTTGATCACACAGCAAACATGGATATTTCTGTACTCTGATGGTGACACAATTGTTTTTCTCCTACTTTTAAACATTACAAAAAAGATAACATAAAGACCTTCTGGTTCCTTATCTGGTTCTGTTTTTAGCAACTCAACTTTTAGGGAAAAAATGCAATTTAATTGTAAACTGTCCACGAAATAAATTTAGTTTAATGGGATATTTAAACAGTATAAACTGAGGCAGATCACAGAGGTGTTTGCTCTGCACAAATGTCAAGCTCTGTTTTGCCTGATGCAGAAATTGTTGAATTGTGAATTTTCCAGGCTACTGAACTTCTTGGGGAGTGTTCTTCATCTGAGGAATTAAAGGATTAGGATGTAATTTAGATCTTCTGGTGAGAGCTTCCTTCTAATGACTTTTATCCATGTTCTGTGCTGCTTTGCACAGAGGAGGGGAATCACTCAGTCATTAATCGAGTTGACACCTTGCCAAGGAAGTTCTTTGTGCAAAGAATCCTTTTCACCTGTTTCCATTCATGAGAAACAACTCCAGCATTTTGCTGAATTTTCCTGAATTTTCCTGAATTTTCCAACTATCCATAAACACAGAACAGAAGATCCAAGCTGGGACTTCTCACCAGCTGGGTGGACAAAAAGCAAGGAAAACTCTCCCAGGTGGGAAGAGCTTGAGGAGGAATTGCTGAGCGTGGGATTCTCCAGTTGAGGTTTTTATAGAAATTTGTCCTTCCAAAACCTGAAGGAAAATGATGGAAAAGATGGAGAGGGAATGTTTATGAGAGCATGGAGTGCCAGAGGTAAATGGGATGTTGGGAATTAGGAATTGTTCCCTGGGAGGGTGGGCAGGGCAGAGCCTGTCAAAATCAGGTTCTGTGCATGAATAGCAGCACTCCAAAATTCCTGGGTGCAATAATGTGCCAGTGAAATAAATTATGGCTTTAAGAGAGAGATCTGTTGCAAAACTTTAAAATCTCAGACTTCTCATCCCTGGCCTTGGCTTTACACAGTGGGAGTAGCCTGAATATTTATTTACTTTATACCCTGCAAAAGCCCTAATTTAGGCAAAGCTTTCACCAGAATTTGTGCTTTTTAAAGTAAAAACCACAGCACAAATCTGTAACTGAGCTTCATTCAGTGCTCCCACACCACCTGTTCAACACTTGAATAAATAACTCTGTATGAGGATCCTGATGTGAGAAATTCAAATGCTGATTTTTTAATTCTCTGTCAAGGACTTTAAAGCACTGACTTTATTTTTCTCCTCATTTTTGACAGTTGACAGTTTTACTTCATGCTGGATTCAGGTGTATTTATCTAAATTAAATGTTTCCAAATTAACCTACCAACTAATTTAAACCTTGGAGAAAATGTCTTTTTTATTTTTTTTTTCCCTCCTGTAAATCTACTTTGGTAAATATTTGTACAGATGCTGCTCTTGGAGACATTGAAAACCGTTGTTATAATTTGTGTTTTCCTCTAAATATTGCACATCACAAAAGCTGTGGCACCCCTGTAAATCATGGCAGAAAATGCAATTATTGCCACAGTGCAGGTGTGTTTATTTGTTTGTGCTGTTTGATCACATGTGGGCTGGCAGAGACTGCAATAAATTCAATTTCTAAGAGTTTTTCTGCTGTAAATTTTTTTTAGATACACCATTCAGGACTCCCAGGAAGGATTTTTTAATACCTGTTGATTAGCAATGATAACAAATTAGATACCAAATAGAATCCTGATTTTGGTATGGTTTATGTCTAAATTAAAGATTGTCCAGTAGCACACAGGTATTGTAAAATATTTTAATAGTAGTAGTAGTAGTAGTAATAATAAAAATAATATCTGAGCTAAATTAAAGGCCCACCAAAGCTTAGGAAATAGACTTCAAAGTCATTTATTTGAAAAAAATAACATCAAAAAAGCTGCTTACATCTGACTATCACATCTGAAGTCATCACAGCACATAAAATAGTCTTTGAGGCAAGGTAGAAAATAAAACAGGAGTAAAAGCAAAAGTTCTGCTTTGTAAAAGATCTGAATAGTAGAATTTTATCCCCTGAAGCACAAAAGGCTGGGTGACCTTGTCCTGTATCCCCTTCCCAAGCATCAAACTTGGAATGAAGGTCACATTTCAGATCTCAATAATGCATTGTTGTTGTTGTTGTTATTAATATTGTTATTTTTTCTTCTGTCTTCAGTCATGGAACAACACAGTGTTCATGTTGATTCTTGGCCTCACAGATCCTCAAATTCCAGTCTCAGTAACAAATTCCTGTTTGGGAGCAGAGATGGGGATCAGCTTTATATCTAAATGAAGGTAACTAATTTGTGGATTAAAATGGACTTAAAATACTAATTTAACTTTTATTTCTGCTCACTTGCTCCCTTTATTCTTCTTCCTCTCAGCTTTGTAATTAATAGTATTTTTTGTGGCTAGTACTATTTCAATCTGATCAAACACAGATGCTGAAATCACTTTATAAAGCCTAAGTGAAGCTGAATTGATATAAAGCGAATCTGGGTGTGTTTTGTTCATCTGGGGAGGTGCAAATTTGGGACCACTGAGCTCCTTGCAAGTCCCTCTCCCTCAGAGAGGGGCTCGATAGGGCTGGACAGGTTCAGGCTTGGGAACAGGTTTCGGTTCAGGTTCAGATATAGGCACAAGTTCAAGTGTAGGTTCAGAGACAGATCTAGATGAAGGTTCAGGTACAGGTTCATGTGCAGGTACAGGTGCAGCTATGGACAAAGGTTCAGGTACAGACACAGGTATCAGCACAGGTATTTTTTGGGGGTACAGATCCAGGTACAGGTGTAGGGACAGGTTCACATACAGACTCAGGCACAGGTACAGCACAGGTTCAGGTGCAGATTCATGTACAGGTATAGACACAGCTGCAGGTACAAGCACAGCTGCATGTACTGGTTCAGATTCAGGCACAGGTTCAGATTCAGCTGTGGTCAGAGGTACAGGTACAGGTACAGGTAGAAGCTCATGTACAGAGGTACAAACACAGGCTTTGTCATTGGTACAGGTTCAGGAAAATGTTCAGGTTGGGGCACAGATACAACGCCAGACACAGGTACAGATCGGGCACAGGTTCAGGAGGGGGCACAGGTACAAGCGCAAGTTCAGGAGGAGACACAGGTACACATCAGGTACAGATCCAGGTCCAGGTACAAGCATAGGTGCGGTCATAGGTACAAGCACAGGTTCAGGCCGGGACACTGGTACAGATGCAGGCGCAGGTACAAGCACAGGAGCGATGCCGGCTCCTATTAATTTCTCCGTGCCCGTCCCGTGAGGGACCGGCCGCTCCCGCCGCGGTTCCCGGACAGCGCCTGAGGCGCGAGGGGCTACGTGGGGCGGCGCCTCCGTTTGAACTCAAACGGCCCTCGCCGCTTCCCATTGGCTGCGCGGCGCGTCGCGCGCCGCCCCCTCCGCCAATTAGAAGCCACCGCGCTCCTTTTCGAATGTTCAACGGCTCGCGCGGTGCGTTCGTTTCTGCTTCCGCCAATGCGGTACGGGGTAAAGCTAAAAGAGTCCCTCTGCCCGGTACCGCTTGTCGCGGCCGGGCGGGCTAGGTGCTGTTCTGTCGCCATGGCTGCTGCCGGCAGGCGCGAGCGGTGGCGACGGCTCCCAGTACATCCGTCTGCGCGGTTGCCGGGGGCTCTGTTGTGGTGCCTGGCGGAGGGATACAGCGGGGCGGAAGGGGGGGCGCAGTGCCAGGGCTTGGGGGCGGCGCGCGCGCGCGGGAAGGGCTCAGTCGGCGCCGCGCCGTGCCGGGAGCGCGCGTCCGACGCCGCCACACGGGGCCCCTCAGCGGCCGCCAGCGCTCCGGCTGACCCAGGTACGGGTGTGCTAGCGGGGAGGGGAGTAGGGCCGGGGGGACGCGGCTTTCGGGTGCCGCGAGGAGGACTTGGGCTGCCTGACACCCCGCTTCGGTGGCCACCAACCCCTCCCATGGTGGTGGCTCTAGCCGCATGCCATGGCGGCTGTTGCCCTCTTCTCCCCCGGTGTTTACCTGTCCTGTGACCGCCTGAAGCCCGTGCTTATCAATTTCTGCTTCAGCAGCTCGTGTGGCTCGTTTGGCCTGTGGGGGCCGGTGGCTGCTGTGGGCAGGGCGCTCCCGGGACAGGACCCCGAGTGTTCGCTTGCCCTAAAGCCTGAGGGGCTGCCGGCTTCCCCTCCGAGTTGTGTCTTGTTATCAACAAGTGTTTTATCGCATGAAACCCACCTAAAAATCACTTGAGAACCTCTCTTAACTGCGTTTAATTGCCTTGTTTTACCTTGCTGATTTCAAATAGAGTGTTAATAAAGGTGCTCCTTTGAGACTCGCTTGTGGTAATCGTAGTTATACATTAAACAATTAATTATATGAAAATATATGAAAAGGTATCGTTTTGCGCTGTGGGTTTGGGGTTTTTATGCCGGTTCAGTGCTGTTCCTCCTCCTGTCGTGTGATCAGTGCACGATCGCGACAGAGCTCAGGGGCTGCCCCAGCTCCGGCCCCTTCCCAGCAGTTCCTGCCGCTGCTCCCGGGAGCTGCTGCCTCTCCCCTCCTTTTCCAGGAACATATAACTACAATCAACTACAAGAATTTCCCTTTGGGTAAGAGATTGGAAGATTTCAATTTAGGTGAAGAGGAGTGAGTTTTTAAGTTGTTTATGGGACGAAATCTGTGCTGCTCCTGAAGCTTTCCAAGGTTATGATGGGTAACAAAAATCACCTGAATACCAACATTAGTCTGACAATTTATAAATATTTTCATAATTTTTACACAGAAAAACACATATAAACAGTACTGAGATTCTTCTGCTGTCCATTAGAAAATATCTCCTCTCTGGTACAAAATAAAGCATAAAAATTTACTTCAATTTTCTCTCATTAACATGATCATCATAATTAGGATGAGTAATCTGGGTGTTTTTCATAGGTAAGGTTCCTTACGTTCGAAGATGCCGCGCTATGGAACAATCGTTGTCATTAAAAGGAACGGGACTGATGGAATTGTTTTTCCTCTCACCTCAACTTCTTGTTTATTTGGAAGGTGAGAATTTGCTTGCATACATTGAAATAATGAGTTTTCCTACAGATGGTGTATTTTAATGCATATTTACAAAAATAAACGTGTATTTAAGAATGGTGTACAGAGGAGGGAAGGTGATATTGGACTAGGGTTGGTGTAAGAGTAGAAAGTTGAACTTTATTTTATTACTGCTTTTTGTCCTTTTCTTGCCAGAACTACTTTGATTGATTGATTGTTTTTAAATTTACGGCCACAGGAAATCAGGGGAAGGGATTAAAGGGGTTAAGTGATAAGACCAACAGCAAGTCAAAAGCATTAGAGATTAGCTTAAGAAAAGGACAGAAAGGAAAAGTCTGTACATTTATAAAGATGTTTTAACTCACTAATAACTTTTAAGAGGGTAGAAATTGCTCTGCAGGTGAGACCAAGGTCCAGTGACCTGTTGGCAGTCTCAGGTCAGAAATGTAAGCCTGAGAATGACTTTAACAGCTCATTTTGTGTGAAAATATTCCACAAGTTTTAGGAACCTCTGGAGTAAGTTAATCCCATAGCACCAGCTGTGCTGTAGTTGTGTCTCAGCTTGTTGTGATCTGCTTTTTTCAGTTTGGGTGTTTCCTTTGTTTTCTGTTCTCTGATGCTTGCAGGAGTGTGAGCTGCTATTTTTTACCAGTTTAAAAAGACTTTGGCAGTTAATTCTCTTTAAACTAGAGACATCATGCTGCTGTACCATTACTAACTAAAATATTGGGAGATGCCCTAATTGTGCCAGTGTTTGTGTGGAACTGAAGCTGTGTTTCCCCAGGAAATCGGAATGCGACATCCGCATGCGGCTGCCCTGGGTGTCCAACGAGCACTGCAGAATCGAGATCAACGAGAACAAGGAGGTGAGCTGCTGCTGGTACTGAACATGGCCTGCCCTGCTGCCTCCCTGCAGGTCACTCATGGCTTGCTTTGCTTTGCTTTGCTTTTCAGGCAGTCCTGACCAATCTGAGCTCAGTGAACCCCACGCAGCTGAACGGGGCTTGCTTTGAGCAGCCTGTGCCCCTGAAGCACGGAGATGTGTTAACCATCATCGATCGTTCTTTCAGGTGGGTGCTAGCCTCTTCAGTTATTTAATTCTAGATAATAAATAATGAAATTTAGTTCATATTTCTCTATAAAATCTTACAGGGCTTCATCAGAAGGCAGGATTGCTAAAGTTATCTTTTTATCGCTTATATTGCATGAAGCTAAATCAGTAAAGACAGAATTGTTTAGAGACATCATTCTTATTTTGTTTTAGGGTGAAATTTAAAGTTGCTAAAGCCTTTCAAATGGAGATGTGTGCACTGTTGGGAGGGGGCAACATTCCTAGGTCATTCCTCTTAATAATCAGAATTGAGTCAACAATTATTTGACAAAACATGGTATTTTAAAATATTTTTTCAGGTTTGAATATCCTCTGCAATCAACACCGAAAAGGAAACGTTCCAGGTCTCCAAAAGATGAAACTCTGCAGGTAACTTTGTGGCTGTGAGTTTTTTGTTTACAAATATATTGGTAGTAGTGACATAATTTATATCTACTTGTTCTGTTTTCTTATTAAAAGAAATTACACTTTTCTTATTAAAAGTAACTTTTCAGCCCTAAACTGCCCTTCTGTCTTCAACTACAAATCAACTCTTTTTAAGTTCTTTGAAAAATTTACTAAATTTTAGTCAGAAATTTGCCACTGTTTGGTAATAGATAATTAATAATTCATGGTGTTACTAAGACAGAGCTATAAATCTTCCACTGGGTTTGGTAAGAAGGGGAGGTTCAAGTGTTTTCATTCTTATTTCACAGCTGCTTTGACAGCTCAGTATTTAAGTGATAAAACAAGATGAACTTCTCCCCTCTAGGGCCTCAAATGTATTGGCCAATGTTAAATATTGAAAAGTTCAAGGATTTAATTTGAATACTTTAAAGCTTGTTTAGGGACAGTGCATATTCTCCTATAAATAGGTTTTTTCAATGTAGAATTGAAAGCTGAAGTATAAAATATTTGTTGCTCTGCTGTAATGTTGTACAAATTTACAGGTTCTTCATGTTCAGCAGGTGGCAGAAGTGGAATTATTACCCAAACAACCTCCAGGAGCTAAAAGTCTTGATGC
The DNA here is from genome assembly GCA_035583995.1 of Arremon aurantiirostris. Taxonomy (NCBI): domain Eukaryota; kingdom Metazoa; phylum Chordata; class Aves; order Passeriformes; family Passerellidae; genus Arremon; species Arremon aurantiirostris. The sequence continues at coordinate 33,589,191 of JAXCLO010000274.1, forward strand.
TTCAGGTTGGTGCCTGTTTTATGAGGGCTTTGTTTGCTTTTGCCCCCTTAATTGGATTTATTATTGGCATTAGAATTAAACCAAAGTTAAAAGAGGGGAGAAAAGGCATTTTAAGACTCCCAATCTGAGAGCACCTTGTGGTGTCAGTGATTATCTCATCATGTTTAAATACTGTAAATTCACCTTGGACATGAAAATTGAACTTGAACTGCTCTGCTGACCTACAGCTACACTTTTTTTTCTTAGCAAATATGGCATTATCTCATGCATTCTTTCCTAATGAAAAATTGAAAAAGCAAAATTTCAAAGGTACACAGTATATATTGAAATGGTTACAGGAACTGTTTCCTGTAGAACCAGAAAAATCCAGAGCTGCTAATTCTGGGTAGATATAACCCACAGACTGCTTCAATGCCAGGACTTCACCTTCCCATCCTTCTTGTCTTAAATAATCCTGATTTTCAGAGAAGGCTCTTTATTATAATTTCTGACTGATTTTTTTGTCCCAGTGAAAAAAGCCCCAGCTGCTTCCAGGTGTTCCATTGCAGTAGATCCTGTCACCAACATCTTTTCATCAAAATCCTTTCTTTAGGATTTTTCCCCCTTCTGAGAAGCTGTGGCCTCAGCAACAAAATGTAAACAATGGTTATCTGCTGCTGTGGGGTGCAACAGGTGCATCTGGGGTTGTGTTTGGATTTCCTGACCACTCACAGCAGAGCTGGCTCTCACTCTGTGCTGAGACACAGCCCTTTGTTTATTCATTCCTTTTCTATTCTTAGCTTAGCTAGCTTCTGAGAACTTTCCTTCTATTCTTTTAGCATAATAATAATGTAATATATATCATAAAATAATAAATCAAGCCTTCTGAACATGGGGTCAACATTCTTGCCTCTCTTCACCCTGACAAACCCTTGCAAGCTCTGTAACATGATCCTGGCTGACAAGGAAGGTCTTTGCTGACCTGGATCTTCCCCCTTGGGAGGGAAAATAAGGAATTTTCAATCTGTATTGATGGAACTTCTATTTGTAGTTCTGCAATTTTAAAGTAACTCTGTGTCTGTATTTTTGTTTAACTACATAGAAAGCAAAGCAAATGCTGAGTGTGAAGAAAAAAATGCCAATGAAAAGAAACAAGAAGAGAAAAATCTTCCTGAAGCTTTCCCTGTCAAACTCCAAACACCCAAATCTTCACAGAGAATACATCATGTTCTTAAAAAGCAAAATGAAATGTCTCCCTTTAGTAAACTCTATGAAAGTGTGAAAAATGAGCTGAAAGTGGAAAAACCTCTGCACAGGAGAAGTTCCTCTCAGCAAGCTGCAAAAGGAGACCCTGGGAGTGTTCTGCCAGAACCAAGTGCTCCCATTTCATCCCAGAGTTGTCCTTTTGGTCTGGGCAGCCTGGCTAAAAGAAAGGAATCAGGCAGGATGGAAAATATTGAAAAATGTATAATTGTGAGAAGAGAAGAAGAAAACAGCCCAGGGTTTAAGCAGCTGTCAGCTGGGGGGAGAACTCCCAGGAGGAGTTTCACCAGGAGTCCTCAAGCTCCCATTTCAAAGGAGGTGTCAGGAGATAGCAGTCAGAGTCCATTGCAGGGTCCCAAGGGATTGAGGACACCAGGCAGTTCCAGAGGTGCTGCAGTTACAGCCAGAGGCAGCAGGGAGCACCCCAGGAGCTCGCTGGTGCTGCTGGAGCAGTGCTCCATAGAAAGGTTTGAGTGCCCAGTTCGGAGGGCAGTGTGCAGCCCCCGCAGCTGCAGTGCTGCTGGGGCAGGTCCGTGTGTGCTGAGCCCTCCAGCGCCCGCGAGGAGGAGTCCTCGCTCTGCTCTCGTGTCACCTCCCAGAGAGGGCTCTGGAGTGAGCCCTGCAAATCCTGGCACTCCAAGGACCCCACGGCGTGGGTCGCTGAAGCTGAAGCCACTTCCAGAGATCCCAGCTGGAGCTCCAAGGGAAGATCCAGCGTGCAGAACTGAGGACACACAACTGCCTTTGCCAGAAGAGAAAAACTTAAAGCAAAGACGAAATAGCAAACAACAAACACCAGGAAAACCTGCCCAGGAGGTGCTGAAAGAAATCTGGGATCAGGCAAACCTGGATAACTCAGAGGTGGGACATTGTGAAACCCCTGCCTCTCTCTCTGATTCCAAGAGTCCCAGAAGAAGCAGCAGGGAGAGTAAAGAATTCTTGGACAAAAATGCCCATTCGGAGGCATTGGCTGCAGAGGGGATGTTGGCATCTCCTGCTGGTCAGACACCTGGAAGGAAAAGGGGGAGGCAGAGGAGCTCTGGAGGGCTGGCTGAAACAGCACTGGAGACAAACACTGCTCAGGAACAGCACAATTCAGGCAGAAAAGCCAGGGGAGCTCCAGCAGAGCTGGCCATGGACAGGAGTCACCAGCACCAGGGTTTGGAAGTCACCAGTGCTACAAGACCTCGGAGACCATCAGGCAGGAGATCTGGAAGTGCTGAGCTGGGAGACACTGAGCCTGCCTCAGAAACCAAACCTTTGGGCCTCTTGCATGGAGAAGACTCAGGTAAATACATTGGATTCCCTACTTGGTTTTTGTATGAGAGAAATTCTGTAGCACTTGCCTAAGAATTCTCCTACTTGGGTAAAATGTGGAACCAATTACTGACACTAATTGTAAAATATTTATCGTGGAGTTACATTTGACCTTAACAATACCCAGTATGTGTAAAATATCCTGGATTTAATCTATTTCCCTTTAAGGTAAGTTTCTCTGGGTTTTGTTTCCAACTTTGAAATGCACAAGGAAAGGTTAAAGTGCTGCCTTGGATTCTTGAATATCTAAAAATCATTTCAATTGTTCTTTTCAGGCAAGACAAAAAGAATCTCTCAGAAGAGGAAAAGTGGGGAAATGCTCCCTCAGACTTTGGGCAAAAGGAAGAGAGTGTCCTTTGGTGGCCATCTGAGCCCAGAACTCTTTGATAAAAGTTTGCCTCCCAACTCTCCCCTGAAAAGAGGAGCCCTCCCTGCCAGGAGGAGCTTACCCCATGGAAACTCTCCTCGGGCTGTGCTCAAAAAGGCTCAGAGCTTGAAGCACTTGTTAGATCAGGTAAATGTTCAGAGTAATCGAGTTGCTGAGTCCATTACTGTCATCAGAATTTAGAAATTCTATTATATATGCATTTATTAATTCAAAATTAGTAGTAACCCTTGTGTGGTGCATGCTGGTGTCACTCATGAGTGTTTGGGGATGCTCAAAGAATCATCAGCTAAAACAGGTTTATTATAAAGTGAAAGGACAACCAAGTTCCCTGGCAAGGTCACTCTGCTGCTTTGTGGATGGGTAAAACACGCAAGGAAAAATCAGGCTAAAAGTTTAAAATCAATCAATCTGAAACTAAAATAGACCTAAAAAGATTTAGTTGGTGGCTGAGGATGGATGAAGGATCAGGATGGGAAAGGATGAGGATCAAAAGTAAGGTAAACCCTCCTGCCTAACTTAGCCTGGACTTGATCAACAGTTTAGGAATCATTTATCATTCCTGAAAAAGTAAAATCCAAGTCTCAGGCAGGGTTTGCCTGGACTGATCACTTCATTAAAAAGAAGGAAAAATTCTCCATTTACTTTTTTTTTTTTTTTTTCCCTAGGAAGAGAAAAAGTCACCCAAAAATTGCCCAGCCCAGCAGCCCCCAGGTGCCTCATCCCCTGTGCCAACACCCAGAACCCCTCTGGGCTCTCCAGCCCCCTTCAGGAAGGGGCGATTCTCCATCTGCCAGCCCCCCACTCCATTCCCAATTGCAGAGGAGAAGGATGCTGGCACAGAAGACTTGGATCCCGAGGGGAAGAGTGGTGCCCAGGGGAGAACCCCCAAATCTTCTCCTGCTGCCCAGGATGCCAAGGCCTCGGTGGCAGGGACACCTGCCAGGTCAGCCAGAGGTGCCCAGCTGCGCTCCAAGGGCTCTGCCAGGAGGAGCAGAGGTGGGGCTGTGGCTCTCATCAGTGCCAAGAGGAGAAGTGGTGCCTCCAGTGCCAATTTATTAGGTTGGTTTCAGCAGTTAATTGTTAATACTCACTTTCATGATTTAAAATACAGGAACCACACTGGAAATGACTTGTTTGGTTATGCAGAGGCCACCAGGTAATTGGTGAATCTTGTGAAATCTGCTGGCTTTATTGGAAGTGTTGCATTTTCTCATTCATAGAGCAAATTTATTAAAGCATCTATAAATTCATTTAAAGACAAATATTAATGTTCAGAAGTTTTAAAGTTAACACTCTCATTGTAAGGTTATAGTCATGATCTTTGAAATCTGTCAAGTTCAGGTAGTGTTAAACTAAACCATGTTTATCACATCACTTTTTAAAAAAAAAACCATTCATAGCAATGCAGCTTCACTTTGGTTATTTTGTGCCTTATTTTTATACAAGGCTCACAAACTTTGCCCAGGAACTGGGCTGTATTTAACTGCTCAAAGTGGTACTTAAGTGATAGAAATACAAAGTAGGACCATAACTGGGAGTTACTGTCAAATCCTCAGAATTGCCAGTGTTGAGCACTGATTGGAAATAGTTTTGACAGCATTGGAAACTGTAATAGGGGAGTTCTGGTTCTTCAGGTTTTGACTTTTGAATAAACTTTGAAGTAGGGTGTATTTGTCACCTGTTTTCATCAGTTAAATCAGTTTGACAAAGTCCAATTCCCCATTCACCCAGGAATTTTTATTACTTTATTATTCTGTCCATTTTAATGGCAGCAGAGCTCTTGACAAATACCAGTGGTGTTCTGTTTCTCACCACCTCTGTAATGTGCTTTTTAATATCACTGCAGCAATTCCTTCTTTATATGAAAAGAACATCACAGCTCTTAAAAATTTCAGCTCCAAAATAAAACTGTTTCCAGAGCTTTTTCAGATAATTTCCTGGATGCTTGGCATTTTCCTTTGCATCCTGCCACACCCTGACAATGTCAGCTCTTGAAAGTTCTTTTTATTTACGGACTGACATAGCAATTCTGACAAGAGAATAAACAGCATCCTTTTCTTGGATGGGAAAGGAACAGCATTCCCCTTTTTATCTGTTTTAAAAAGTCATTTCTTCTATATGATCCCTTTGTTCTGATGGCTTTTTTTCCTGAAGTAAACCAAGCAGGTGTCCTACAACTTCCTACAGCTTCATTTATTCCACAGCTGTAACTCCCTGCTCCCTCTGCTGTGTACAGAATGGTGCTGTGATGAAGATAACCTTGCTTTGGGAATTTTGGGAGTGTGGCACAAGGAGAAGGTGATACAAGAAAAATTATGGGAAGGCTGTGTAGATCTAAATTCAGGATAAATAACTGAAATTCTTCAGGAAGGTGGTGAAAGAAACTTCACTTAGAAACAGTTTCTCTTCTGTTAAATCTCACCAGAGTAAAGCTCATCTAGAATGAACAAGGCTGAAGAGCTCATGGCATGTTCCTGTTGGGAAAAATGAGTTCCTTCCAAAAGAGAGAGGAAGGAACTGGGTCAGTGTTCATCTGTAGGATCTGAGCTGTTTGGCACTGTGTGAAGCTCATTGTTTTGGTGGGGAAACCTCACTGGGTGCTTGGAGTCTCCTTAAAGTTCAGCTGAAACTGGATTTTCAAATTGAGAATATTTTAGAGAACACGTCAGGTGTTATCAGATAATAACAACCACTTTCCTCTGCCAGACTGCAGAAAATGTGTTGGAATCATAAAGAAATAATTGTGAACTTCCATTTACACAGCTGAGAGTTAAATTGGTTCTTTCTCCTTTTCTTCTAGTTGCAAAATCTTGGGCAGAAGTGGTAAAATTGGGGGTTGCAAGACCACAGCCAAAGACTGCTAAAAAAACTGTCCGTAAAGGAAGAGCCCTGAAGAGATTAAACCACCCACCAAAGGTATCCTTGTCTTTCTTGTGTTGCTTTGTTTTATTTTCTTGCATATCCACTAAGCAGCTTGGGTGGATTTTGACTGAGAAGCTGAGCTCTTGGTGTGATATAAAATGGGAGTTGATGTCTCCCACAGAATGTGGGAAATGGAGGTTTGCACAAAAATAATCACAGAATTAATAGGGTTGGAAAAGACCTCAAAGATCTTGGAATCCGAGCTCTGATCATAAAAATCAGGCAGGACCTGCCTTTCCTAAACTCAGGCTGGCTGGACCTTCCAACCCTCATCCTCCAGCCTTCTGGAACCTCCCAGTTAACCATGACTGATGGTAAATTATGGAAGGAGCTTGGCCACCTCTTCCATCATGAGTCGTTGCTTAATAACTTTTTTCTTTTCCCTCTGCAGACTCCAGAGAGGAAAATAAAAGGTCACTTCAGCACAGGTCATGCAGAGTCACCTGCTACCATAGTTGTAGGTAGAGCTTATTCCACCACGGTCAGGTCAGCTGGACACGTCCCTAAAGTGGTAAAAAATCCCAAGCTGAAGCTAAACATGGACATGGATGAAAGTTTCACAGGTGAGATTTCAAAGTTTGTTGCTTCATCTGCCTGCTGTGCAGTTCTTTTGTCAAAACCTCTGCTCATTTCCCCAAATGTCATTTCTAGGGGTGCCTGAAATGTTCCAAACCCCAAAAACTCAGGGAGGAAGAACACTTCCTTTGGCTGCTGCTCAGAATGCTGATGTTACACCCCCATGGGCTGCAGGGGACATTTCTGACTTGCACACTCCTGAGGAATCTGGTAGGTTTGGTATTTTAAAAAAAGAATATTGAGGTATATTATAGGTTAGCAGCAGTCTCAGCCTAGGCAGACTTAACTGAGGTGAAGCATCCAGCAACCCATGAGAGGAGCCATTGAGATTTATCAGGTATTAAAATGTAGTTCCAGTAAGTTTTTGAGCAGGATATTTTATTATTCATTGTGTTTGGTATGGAACTTCAAGGTGCTGATGAGACATTCAGACACTGAATGCCCAATGCACGTGTTTGGATTTTGATTTCTAGAAGGGTCTATTTGTATTTAAATTGGAATTTTTTTATTATGCAGCAATTAAAAAGGTTGGATTTTCTGCTTAATTTATTTTCCAAATGACATGAAGTCTACTGCTTATTTCAGGAGAGATGCTGGTGTCACCATTAAATAATTCAGATGCTTCAGAGCAGAAACAAGAGAGTCCAGGCATATTCCACCTTATGAGAGAGGAGTCATGTCCATCTATGTTTGATGAAACAGCCACAAAAACTCCTGAAAAGAGAAAAGCTGTGCACAAAGATACTGTGGGTAGTTTGGCAGTAACTCCAGCAAAACCAGCATCTCTGGTGAAGTCAGCAAGTAAAAGGAGGACTCCAAAGCACAAAGTGGAGCCAGTTGAGGTCATGTCAAGCAAAAGGAAGATTTTAAGGACCCCTGAGCAAAGGTCAGAACCAGGAGAGGTTTTGTCAGGTATCAAGAGACTCATGAAGACCCCAAGGCAGAAGTCTGAGCCTGTAGAGGTTCTCTCAGGCATCAAACAACTCTTGAAGACCCCAGATCAGAAATTGGAGCCTACAGAGGTTTTGTCAGGCATCAAACACCTCTTGAAAACCCCAAAGCAGAAATTGGAGCCTGTAGTGGTTCTGTCAGGCATCAAACAACTCTTGAAGACCCCAGATGAGAAGTTGGAACCTGTAGAGGTTTTGTCAGGCACCAAGCACCTCTTGAAAACCCCAGATCAGAAGTTGGAGCCTGTAGAGGTTTTGTCAGGCATCAGACATCTCTTGAAGACCCCAAAGCAGAAGTTGGAGCCTACAGAGGTTCTTTCAGGCATCAGACAGCTCTTGAAGAGCCCAAAGCAGAAACTGCAGCCTGTAGAGGCTTTGTCAGGCATCAAGCATCTCATGAGGACCCCAAAGCAGAAACTGGAGGCTGTAGAGGTTCTGTCAGGCATCAAACAGCTCTTGAAAACCCCAAAGCAGAAACTGGAGCCTGTAGAGGTTCTGTCAGACATCAAGCACCTCTTGAAAACCCCAAAGCAGAAGTTGGGGCCTGTGGAGGCTTTGTCAGGCATCAAGCATCTCCTGAGGACCCCACGGCGGAAGGCAGAGCCACTGGAGGACCTGTCAGGCGTGAAGCAGCTCCTGAGGACCCCTCAGCAAGAGCTGGAAGCAGTCACAGATGAAATTGCCTTGAAAAGGTTGCTGGAGACTCCAGCAGAGAGCAAGGGAGCAGTAGAAGCTGTGCCAGGTGGGACTTCAGCCAGGAGAAGCCCAAAGCTGAAATCCCAGCCCGTGGAGGACATGGTTGGCGTCAGCCGCATTTTCCAGACACCAAAGGAGAAGGCGCAGCCTGTGGAAAACATGTTTGGAATTCAGAGATTGATGAAGTCTCCTAAAGACAAATATCAACCAGTTGAGGATTTTGTGGGGCTGCAGAGGCTCATGGCAGAACCCAGGCAGAAATCTTCTGATTCTGAAGTGGACTACGCTGGAGTGACTGAAATGTTTGGTACCCCAGAGGAAATGAAGGTAAAATACTTCAACTTTTGGAAAGGATGTTTTTAGATTTTGAAACTTGTGGTTGAAATGAATTTAGGCTTCCTAGTATGATACTTTCTATCTTGCAACGTTTTATAGGGACAGCTGCATTTGTGTGTGTTAAAATGGATTTATTTGAAGGGACCTGTCACAAACGAGTGTTTTAAGGTTGTTTAAGGATCATTAAAAACAGGCTTAATATTAAAGTGATAAGGTTAATATTAAAGTGAGATTCCCAGCATCTCATTCACCATTCCACTGACCATTGCAGGCAGGAGAAGTGAAGTTCTGCAGTCACTGGGTCAGGGTTGGTGATGTCTGTGCCCAGCCTGGTTTGTTCTGGTGCTGCTTTTTATTGTGACAGGAATCTTGATCTTCAGTGGAGATGTGCTGGCATCACTGCCAGTATCATTTCCTGAAAAAATTATTTTGATTCTCACGTTCCATAGGTAAAATGCTGAGTATCCCTGGGCTTGGTGCTTAGAACTACAATAAAACACTACAGAACCCTCAATTTCTCTTCAGTACCCCAAATTCCCTTTCAGCACTCATTTAGGCACTTCTCAACCTCTCCACAGTGTTGTCTTTCACTTTAGATGGCTGTAATTGAATTTGGTATCTTTGTGGGTTTATATCAGATAAATGGATGCATTTATAAGACTAATTGATTTAATTTGTAAAGAAAAGAGTTTCACAAGCATTTTTATAAACACTGCTGTACCTTCATCTGGTATTGGTTGGCTCCAAGTTCTTGTCCTGTCTGACACGCATTTATTGGTTATTTTTTATTCCTTTAGGTCAGATCAGTAAATATTGTGGATTCTCAGGGAGAAATTTCACCTCCTGGTTCTAATTCCAGCCATAAACATGGTAAGGACAAATATTTTGCTTAGAGGAATAATGAATATATAAAATCATAAATGTTACCATGAAATTCAAATGTTGTTCAAACCTCTCTCAGTGAGCCCAGCTATTTCCTGAGCTATTTTTTTCCCTTTGACCTATTCAAATAAATTAAACAACTTCAGTCAGAAGCTTGGCCTTTAATCTAGGAATTGGTTAAATATTTCTTTATTTATTG
>JAXCLO010000274.1:33598798-33615749 GCA_035583995.1 Arremon aurantiirostris
TCACAAGCATTTTTATAAACACTGCTGTACCTTCATCTGGTATTGGTTGGCTCCAAGTTCTTGTCCTGTGTGACACGCATTTATTGTTTTTTTTATTCCTTTAGGTCAGATCAGTAAATATTATGGATTCTCAGGGAGAAATTTCACCTCCTGGTTCTAATTCCAGTCATAAACATGGTAAGGACAAATATTTTGCCTAGAGGAATAATGAATATATAAAATTATAAATGTTACCATGAAATTCAAATGTTGTTCAAACCTCTCTCAGTGAGCCCAGCTATTTACTGAGCTAAGATATTTTTTTCCCTTTGACCTATTCAAATAAATTAAACAACTTCAGTCAGAATCTTGGCCTTTAATCTAGGAATTGGTTAAATATTTCTTTATTTATTGTATGATTTGTTTGAGCAAGTTGCTTCTGTGAGGGAAATGGGAATACACAGATACTTTGATCAGGCACAGGAATGTCTAATTTTTGTTTGTGCTCTTTGCCCTGCTCTAGAAGAGAAAGGAAAAGTTTCCCCAGGTGAAGATTCCCAACAGAAGGACTCAGCTGGTGAAGAGCAGCCTACCCAGAGAGCCAGAAGGGGCAGGAGGGCTGTGCCTCCTGCTGCAGCAAAGCCAAGTGAAAACGGTGGGAGTTCAAAGGAGTTGCCAAGTCCTGACACCCAAGAGGAGATGGGAGTGATCACACCTGAAAACAAGGGAAGAGCAAGGAGGACAAGGCGTTGCATACAAGAAGTTGTTCCAGAGTGCCCTGATCAGGAAGGGCTTGACATTGTTTCATCTGTGGAACCACCTGGAGCTGCTCAGAGAGCAGGGAGAGGTAAAAGGAAAGAGCTGAAGGAGTTAAAACATCCAAATGAACATCTGGAGTCTTGTGTTGAAGATTCCTCAGTGCTACAAAAAGCACCTGCAGATACCAAACAGAGTTTGCAGGAGTGTGGCACCAGTGAGACTGAAGGTGATCCAGGCACAAAGACAGGAGCAGGAAACGTTCAGAGTGAAATGTGTCAGCTGCAAACAGGTTTAAATAACCCTGACAGCAAAGCTGAGGACAGTGGGGAAGTGCTCCTGTCACCGAGGAGGAGGCGCAGAGGAGTGGAGAACACAGAACCAGTGATTCCACCAAGGAGAGGGACACGAGCAAGGAATGACCAAGGTAAAGCAGCTTCTCCAGGAGACCTTCATGGAACAACCAGAAAGCTTCGTAAAGACCCGTCCCCAAAGGTTTCACAAAGACAGGAGCAGGCTTGTGACAAAGCTCCTGAGGCTGTCACAGCACAAGAATCTGAAAATGGCACTAAACTTGAACTAGAGGCAACAGAGAGAAGAGTTAAGTCTCTTAGAAGTACTAGAAACAGAAAGCACTCAGCTGAAATAAAAGCAGACACTGGTGGGGTCACACTTGAAAATACACAAAACGTTCAGAAAACTGAGGAAACATCAACTGAAACTGATGCTGAAACACAATCCCACGTGAAAAATCAGATGAAAGGATCTCAGGGATATGAAACAGAAAATGCTCAGGAAAATACAACAGAGGCAGCTCGAAGATTAAAGGCAGAGTCACCTTCTGCAGAGACAAACAAAATGCCAGTCAGTGCTCAGAACGTGGAAGCAACCAGGGCTAGAAACAGGAGAGGCAAAAAAGACTCTTTGGAGCAAAAAGCTGAGGAATTTACTGAAAATGTGAACGGCCTAAAACCAGTTGCTCCCAAATGTAAGTCAGAAGTGGATGAGTCTTCTCTGCAGGATTCTGTGGGCTCTGTTTGTGGCAGTGCAGCCCAGGGCAGGCAGGAGCAGCCCAGCCCAGGTGCCCCATCAGTCCCTGCTGCAGACAGCGCCAGTCCTGCTCAGGGCACTCAGAGGAGAACCAGAAATGAACGGGGAATACTTAAAGCAAAGCAAACTGAAACCCTGCAGGGCAATCCAGCACAAAATAATGCAGTGCTGCCTAGAAGAGGAAGAGGTAAAAAAGTTAATTTTCAGCTTGAAGAAAGCAGTTCCAAAGCAACTGAAGGAAAAAGTTTACCTGAGGGTGATGTAGGGGTGACTGACAAAGATAATCAACACGAGAGTTCCGAAATTCCTCCTTCACAGGGAAGGAGGAGCAGGAGAAAGCAACCTGATTCCATCCCACAACAAGCTAGTCCTGCCTTTATGGAAAAACCAACATCAAGTGCAGATCATGGGCAAGATGAGGCTGTTGGGCAGGAGGCAGGATCAGCAGAGGACAGTGCACCGAGGCGGGGCCGGAGCCGCGAGGCGGCCGCAGCCTCACAGAGCAGATCTCCCTCTGTCAGAATGAGGCGTGGGCTGCTCCTGGAAGGTGTTGCCAAACAGGTGGCACAGAGAGAAGAGGAAAATCCAGCTCTGGGTAAGAAAACTTTACAGGCAAAAGGGAATGCACCAGCAAGGGACAGAAGGAAAAAGACAGATCCAGCAGCAGAGGCAAGTAGTCCAGCTCCTCTCCTGGGAAAATGTGCCCTGTCAGAGACTCAAGATGAAGGTACTCAGGAAGAACCAAGTGTGCCTTTGGAAGCAGTGTCCTGTGCCAAGGAGAAGGCAGCAGGAAGGGGCAGAAGGAAAGAAGCTGCTCTGGCATCACACACAAGCAATTCCATCTCTCTTCGAGGGAAGCGCAGGTTGCCCGCAGGCGATGGAGAAGAAGCTCCCAAAGAAGAGCAGAATGTTCCCTTAGAAGCTTGTGATCCATCTGGAAAGGAAAATCAACTGAGAAGAAGCAGGAGGAAGGAAATTGCCCCCTTGGTAGAAGCCAAAAGTTCTGTTCAGGGGAACCAGGTCCTGTCAAAACAAAGTGGTAGGAAAAATAACAGTAGGGAAGTTAAACAGAATGTGGACAATTCTTCCCAAGAAAATTTGGAGCTTGTAAAAGAGAGCTCGAGGCAAGCAGCCACTTCACTGGCTCTTAGTCCCACCTCACTTCAGGGTTTGCCAGAAGATGGTAAAGACAGAATTCCTGAAGAAAAAAGTAAAGTTTTGGACACAGCTCCACCTGCAAAAGAAAATCCATCAAGAGTGAGCAGGAAGAAAACAACTTCTTCCACTTCTGAAGAAACAATTTCCACTTCTCTCAGGGGGAAACCCAACCTGCCCAGAGGCAGAGGTCAGAAGAGGGTTCTTCAAGAAAGTGAAGATGCATCTCCAGAAAATGACCCATGCCAAGGAAGAACAAGGCAGTTGAGAAGCAATAGGAGGAGGGTGGAGGTGTCAGAGGCAGCTCCTTCTGCTTCTCCCCACCAAAGCAGTGACTTGCCAGGGAGTGGCAGCGCTCTGGGAACTCAGGATTTGAGTGGAGCTTCCACTGGTTCTGAAGAGAATCAGCCAGGACAAGGCCAGGAGGGTGTCCCTGCTCCACAGGCAGCTCCCACCTCTCGCAGGAGGAGGTGCCAGCTGCCAGCAGAGGATGTGCCACCCAAAAAACTAAAATCAGGTGAGGCAAGGCTTGGCTGAGTTTGTGTGCATACACCCATGGTGTGCAGAGCTCTGGGGCTGCTGGTGGACAAGATCCCAGCTCCCTCAGCTGCTCCTGGGGCTCTCCCCAGCTCCATTCCCTTCCCTGCTCACTCCCCAGCCCCTCCTTGTCCCTCCTGAGCTGAGGGACCCAAACTGGGCCCAGCCCAGAGCAGGGGACAGTCACTGCCCTGTCCTGCTGCCACCTAAAATATTGCCTGGAGTTTTCAGCTTGACTCCCAAACTCCCAATTAGAAAATATTATCAAATGAATGCCTTGAAGGAGAAATGGCAGCAACTCTTCAGTGCTGCACCAAGGAATTGCCTGCCATAAAACTTGCTGTTTTCATTTTTGCAGGACTTTGGTGTTGGTTCTGTTTTAGTTTCACATATCAGTGGAAGGAATTTTAGCTAAAATGGCAGCTAATTGGTTTTGGTGCTCTCATTAATGTTAACCTACTTTCAGAAATAGCTGTGACTCCTCAGGGATCCAACTTCAAGGATATTGGATGTGCACAAGTGTGGGGTTGGTATCTGGTTTGTTGAATTCAGAGCTGTAATCTTTGGAGTGTTGTCACTGGGGACATTTCCTTTCCAAACAATGGAGGTGAAGATGGAATTTTGTGGGGAATGTTTGATTGATGATACAAATTGACATTTTTGTTCCATGTGCAAATAGGGAATGATGAAAATGGGTCTCTCCAAAGAGGAAGAAGAAACAAAACTAAACCTGGAGAAGAGGATGCAAGGGCAGCTCAGACCACTGGAGGGATGGAGAGGAGGACAAGATCCAGCACAAGAACAAGGAAATAGCCCTAGGAGTCCCAGAACCAGTTTTTAAATCAATTCAGTAATTCCAATTACAGGTTTTTTTAATGTGAATTGATTTGCACTCTGATTTTAAGCTAAGATTTTTGGTAATTACATGGTTGCTTTGCAAAATATATTTTTTAATGTGCCTACAGATAGAAAGTAGATATTTCCTTAGTGGCTTTGCCAATATGTGGTGGTTCCTAAACCATGGGGTGCTTGTGCAAAGCTGCAAACATAAATTCCATTTTGTTTACCAGTGTTTCTGCCCTTTTTCCTGTTGATCAGTACAACAATCAGGAAGCTAAAGCTATTTTCTGCTGAAATTTTCCTATGCTTATGTTTTATTTTTCGTTGGAGTTCTGTAAATATTCTTTTAAAAAAATAGTTGTATTAGCAGAAGTATTATGCTAAATTTTTAATAAGTTTTTAAAAAAAATTAAATTTGTATTGAAAAGTGCAGATTCTGAAGTCATTAAACTTATAAACACTTTGGCACTTGTGTGGTTTTTTTTGGTTTTCAGAATGCTTAAGAATAATTGCTGCTGTCTTAAAAGTTCATTTCTAAGCTTCATCCTCTGATTGATGTGGTTTGCAGACAGAATTTTTAGGACTTTTTACAGATAATTTGTCTTCAAGACTGGGGGCTTCTTAAATGCAGAAACAGAGAAAATTCAGCCTGGACATCAAACTTGTGTGCAGTTTTTAGACCTGGTTTAAAATCCTTTGTTATGTGGTGTGTGAGGAGTTGGGGATGGTTCTGCAGCAGAGCAGTTGGAACTGGAATTGTTCAGGTTGGAAAAGACCCCTAAGACTCCAAACCTCAAAACTGATATAATAATATGATTTTTTTTAATTTAGGTTGGATTTTTTGTCTGTTTTTTATCATGTGGAATGTGCTGTACCCATATCCACAAAGGGTTTTTATTGAATTACAATGCACTTTTATTTTAAAATCACTTAATTCTAGTGTGAAAATTCCAGTCTGGCCATACATCCAGGGTTGCTCCATCCCAGGTGCAGAATCTGCTGCTTTCCCTTGAGCCTCACATGGTTAAATATGAGAACTGGGATACTCTATGGTGAGGGGGTCTTTTGGTTTGGTTTGGGTTTTTTGTGGCTTTTTTTTAACCCTGTTTCCCAATCATGACATTCCTAAAACTTTAACCCTGAAATCTCAGAGGAGAAAAGCAAAATGTTACCATCTTCCCTAAAATCAAAACTGTCTCCTTTGTATAAGCAATGCCATGGTTGGGAAATACAGGGATCCACAGGAATATTTTTCTGGATCTAAGAAGTTTGGGGTTTTTTCTCCAGTCACTCAGATCAGATTTGGGTTTTGTCCTAATTCAAATCTAACAAAGCTCAGCTCAGATTAAATGCCTCAGTTCTCCTCCACAGCTGGGGTTTCTCCCCAAGATGGAATTTATGGATAAACTAAACTTGAGGAACATCTCCTGAAGTAAATTCTCCTTCTCTAGTACTCAAAAATCAGGAATTGTCTCCTCTCATTGCCACTTTCCCAGGTGCCTCACTGGAGCTGGTGTTGAGTCTGAGCAGGAATCCTGGGCAGAGGCTGCTCTAAGGTGGGCAGAGCCTCTCCAGGAATTTATCCCGCTGGTTTGTAGGATCTCTCTGGGAAATTTATCCCACTGGTTTGTAGGATCTCCCTGAGGAATTTATCCCACTGCTTTTGTAGGAATTGGGGAGATCTTCCTGAGGAATTGGAGAGATCTCCAGATCTAGACCCAGTTTCTGTAATGCCAGGAGCACCCACACACATCCTGTGGAGATCTGTGCAAGGCCAGATGTGTTTGGTGGAGATGGACAAGGTAGGATGGGAATTCCCAAAGCAAAGGTTCACTTTGGAAGTCTCAGAAAGTGATGTTGTTGTTGTGTCATGTTGATTCAAATTTATAAAGATGTATTTAATTTTATAGGCAGCTCCACTCTGAAAATCTGAAACTGCAAATCTACCTCAAGGTGGATAATTCTGAGGGAGAGCTGAGACAAATCTTTTACCTGAGGGGTCAAAGAAACAAATCAAAAGAAGAAAGAAGCTCTTTGCTGCTTCTGCTGCCGACAGCATCCACGCCGGAATTCCCTCCGATGCTGTGATCCGTATGATGTCCTCTCCTTGTTGCTGCGCTTCATCTGAAATCTCTTCACATTCACGAAATCCCGAAGTTGAAGGATAATCCATTTGCTGTGGTGTTATTGTTCTCTTAGATGTGGTTTTCTTTTTATCCGTTGTTGGCAAAAATCGCTGCATTGTTGCGGTCTCGCCACGAGACGGCGCTGTGGCTCCCCCGAACAGATCCGGCACGTCGTGCGCTTCGGTCATCCCCCCACAAGGTGGCGCTGTCATCGGGCTGGACAACCGGCATCAACTCGACTGCCCCTCGTTGGGCAGACTGCGGTGTCCGCGATCTTGTTTGAGACCGAGTCTGCATGGCTTTTGATTGAGCTGACAATGGAGCCTGAATACGTGAACGTCTCCCTTGGAGGGAAGAGGCTTGGGCCCCAGGGATCGGGACTGAAGGCAGCGGGAGCGGAGAGGGGGTGGAGCCCCGGGATGTGGAACCCCGAGCACGGCCCCTCCTCGCCCGTGACGTCACAGGGGAACGGGCCCGGCTACGCCCGCGCTCTGCTTTCCGCGCATGCGTGCTTTCGGAACCGCCCTCCGTCTCCCCCGAGCTGACGTCACTGTCTCCGTCCCGTTCCGCCTCCGAAGTCTCCTCCCTGCGATCAGTCCCTGACTCTCTCTCCTCCTCCTCTGACGCTGTATCCACTCCTCCCACCGGTGCGCGCAGCCCGGCCCCGCCGGTGCCCCCGTTCGCGCCGCGATTCGGGCCGATCTCCGCGTCCCGACTTCCGGGTTTGACGTCACAACCGCGCGTCCCCTGCGTCTCTCTACGGTAGCCGGCTGGAGCCCTGTAACCGCCCCTAACTCGCTGCCCGTGTCTGACGCTGCCGTGTCTGTCTGAGAGCCCTCCCCGGAGTCCCGCAAGCCTTGCCCTTCGCACGCGTTGTTGGCACCGTGCCGGCTGTGGCAGCCGCCGCTCCCGGCGCTGTCCCCGCAAAAGCCGCACCAGAGCCCGTGTCCCCCATCGCCTCCGCGCCCGTCCCCCCGCCAGCCTGCACTGCCGCTGCCGCGAGAAAGCGCTTCCACCCTGCCTCCTGTCCCCCTTGGACCCCGCTTCCGACCCCGCCGCTTGTCCCGTCCCGTCTCCCCCTGGCCCCTGCGAGTGGAAGGGCGCGCCCTTACGGAGCGAGCCGCGTCCTCGGTCTCGCTGGGAGAAAACCTCAACTCGTCTGGGAGTGGGATGGTGTCGTCTGTGCCTGAGTCGGAGCCTGAAGCCCCTGCACTCTCTGGGGTTTCAGGGCGTTTTGGAGATCTCTTGGGCTTTCGGGGTGGTGGGAGCGGAGGCAGTGACATTGCTCCCTGCTCCCTTTCCTCGAGGGCTTTTCCCCCTGACTAACTGGGACCAGAGCCAATCTCCGTTTCGAACCTTGCTCACCTCCCTCCGCCCCTGTGGGATTTGCAACAAGTTGTTGCCTCGCCAATCTTTTTGACTGCACTGAGGTAGCTTCTAACATAATTCTTGCTGGAGACAGCAATTTTAAGGCTGTCTCATCCTTTTTCGTAGCTAAGCGATAAAGATGTCTATTAATTTCTTGCCAAAACCCCACTTCAAACAACAGACGCGTCTCTGAAAACGGGTAATTGAGTCTCACCCACAACAGAAGGTCTTTAAGCTCCTTGTTTGGGATCCCTACCATATGTGTATCTGCCACGCCTTGTAAGGCGGACAAAATCCCTAATTGTTCCTGGGAGAGTGTGCCCCCCATGTTCTTAATTTTGACCTTCTCACCGAATTTGTGTTGTCAGAGCAGTCCGAAGGCTCCCGATCTCCGTCCGGCAGGCCACAGGAGATGGATCCCGAGGCGCCTTTCTGGTTCTGATCCGGGCTGTTCTGCTACGAACCTTCTTTTGCAGAAGCTGAGTGCCATGTTCTTCTCAGTGGCTGCTGCTTTTTCCTTTCAGACTCTCCTGGCTGCTTTCCCAAGGAGTTATCAGTGCTCTCCTGGGAACGCGTCCAGCTCAGGAGCTGAGAATTGCCTGCGTCCCGCTCGGCTCTTCAGGGCTTCAGGAATGCCCCCCTTGGTGGGATGGCCCACCCAGGAATGCCAAGTGACCGCTCCGGCTGTTCGTCCCTGCACGGTCACACACGGGGTGGCCTTGGGACAGCCCGCGCTCCAAAGGATGAGTCTACACTCTTCAGATTTTCAGTCTTTGATATTGTTTGTTATTTCTTATCTACAAACTTTTCTTCCAGCCTGACAGAGGTGTGACCAGCAAGGCAGCCAAGGGCACTCCGACCTCCCACTGGGCGGTCATCTATTTTTATACTAAAAACTACATATAAGATATTTACCTTTATTTTCCCATACCTTTCCCCCATATTAGCAAGTCCACCTTCACCAAGAACCAATCCCAAAGTGCCAGCATCACCACAGAAAATGGATGACAAGAAGAAGAAAGAAGAAGGACAAGACACACCCTGATTCTTCCATCTTGTCTCCATAATCCCTCTGTACCAAAATCCTAAAACCTGTATTTCCACCCTGTGAATAATTAATTCTTACACCATTTATCCCCAAGTGATTCTCTTGTCCTCAAACAGGTGGCACATCCCGTGCAGGGTCAAAATCCAACCACCAAGCCCTCCTGGCAACATTCCAGGATTTCTGAGCCCCCCCAAGGGTTGTCTCAGTAACTCTGGACATCAGGAGTGATGTGCTGAGCTCCCACAGGAAAATTTCCAAATTATCTTCTCTATAATTTCTGTAGAGCTACATCTTCATTGTCGGTTGTGTGGCAGCACAAATTAAAAAAAAAAAAAGAAATGGTAGGAAAATTTCATTGCAATCTTTCTGCATTGTCAATCTTTTTTATTTTTAATCTGGGCAGATGATTTTCTTAAGGAAAGAAGGAAAAGAATGGGACATAACATCAGGAAGCAGAGGTTTCTCTTAGTTATCCATGATTGTTGTTCACATTTACAAGTTGCTGGGTATAGATATATCTATATGTTTTTATATCTATGAATTTATTTAAAGCTATTTTCTTCAGTGATTTTGGGTGAGTAGTAAAGAAGAATGAGTATTTTAAATTTTGTGTAAATTTAGAGAGCTGCCTGTTGATGATATTTAATCTCTCAGCCTCATTTAGGTTGGAAAAGTTTTCCAAAACCATTGAGTCCACGGCCACCACTGTCCCATGTCCCCAAATGCCACATCCTCATGGCTTTTAAATCCCTGCAGAGTATTTATTATTTAAGCAGGAGCATTATTTTTCCAGAGGTTTTGGTTTGATCCTCCTTTTGATGGCATTGTCACCGCTGTGCTGTCAATTGTCACCGATCCCTGTGGGAACCTCCATCTCTCCTCTGAATTCCATCTCCACACTTATTAAAAATAGATGGACTTCCTGCTTCCACCACATAAATAAGGTTGAAAAATCAACTTGATTGTCACAGAGAGTTTCAAAACCTTCAAAACTTCCTGACAACAGAATGATTTTAATATTTCAGCCCTGCCTTGCCATCAGTGCCACAGCCCTGCCTGTTCCTGACAGTCTCTTTCATATCCAATTTCCTTGCAGGCTCCTTGGCTTGAAAGAGTTCCCTGACAGCAAGACAAGCTGCTTAATTACATGAAATATGGAAAGAAAACTCACATTGGTTTGAGTTTTGCAGCTTTTCATTTGTCTCTTTCAATGGCATTCCTCCCCTCCCTGACCCAAGGTGTGATGCTGTTTTGGGAGGGGAGTTGTTAACCTTGGAGCTGAGCTGTAAACACCCCCAGAATTTTGGGAAATTCTGTAATTTCCCAGAGGCTGGGCTCTGGTGGAGGCAATTCTCAGAGATTTACAGAGAGCAGGTAATTGATGATCTTTGAGGATGTTGTCTCCATAGATTCCCACTCCAGCTTCCTTCCCTGCTCCTTTAGAATGTCATTTATGGCTGGTACCCACAGGAGGTCACAGAAAAATCCCAAACACAAGTGGGAACTCCCATCCTTTTAAAAAATTCCATGTGAGGTTCCCTGCCACTCCAAAAGTTGTAATTAGTGAATATTCTGAGGTTTGCCAACGGACGCTGGAATTCGTGGATAAACTAAACTTGAGGAACATCTCCTGAAGTAAATTTTCCTTCTGTAGTACTAAAAAAGGTAATTTTTAGGTAATAATTTCCAGGAAAACATCCGGAAATTAAATATCGGGGGTGTGGGGTCATCTGGGAACGTTTGATGTTGCTCAGGGCAGGTGTTGATGTTTTTGTGGTTCTGTGACAGGTAGGTCAGGACTTGTCAGCCTGTGACAAGCAATTAACATTAAAAATTGGGAAAAATCAGTGTATTTGACAGCTAAAACCCCAATCTTGTTCTGATCTTCAGCATTATAAATTTCCCTTTTTTATTTAATGAATTTAAGCAAATTCTCCATATTTATGTAGTACATTTTTTCTCCAGAAGTACTTCTTAAATTCCAGTAGAGTGCAGGACTGTGCATGGCTAAAATACACCCTTGTAATTCCAAAGTTTGATAGCCACAACTTTTATAGGACACATGGCAGAAAGAGTAAAACTTCCTACTGTATTTCAGTGAAAATACCAGTTTTATCAAGAGATGAAATCAAATTCTGCAGCCAGAATTTGGAATTAAGGGTGGGATACCATAAAACCAAGATAGAAGTGTTTCAGTACCCACTCCCTGCTGATTCTGAGCAGCATCATTCAGGATCACAGGAAATATTTTCAGCCAAAGCCAGAAGAAATCAAAGCTCTTTGAGGCAAATATTCTTGTGTCTCTGTGTATTGGGGAAGAAACATTGGAAAGAAATCAGTGGTTTTAGCACTACTTTTAGTGCTGCTATTAGAATTACCTGAATAAATACATTACACATTTTAAAATTTATTACTTGCTTACTACATTTTAAAATTTATTTTATTAAGATACAAAAATTTTGCCAGAAAGTTCCTCATGGCTTGTTTTCCCACCTAAAATTGGATGGATATTTAAAACAAAACCTGAGTGAGAGGAGTTTTGCTCCTCAGTGTTCATTAAGGAATTAAAAAAATCTTATTTTAACTTCAGCAGTTTAAAATCTGCTGATGCAAACCCTTCAACACAAATTTCCCAGCTCCAGGAGACACCTGGACTAAGTGAACCACAGCGCTTTGAAATAGGAGTTTAATCTGTTTTAACCCAAGTTTAAACTTGGACAGATGCAATAATTTGTTGGATTGGAGTTGTTTTCATGTTCTACCAGAAGAGAAACTCCTTAACAAGAAATAGCAGCTCTTTCATTTAACAAAAAAATTTTATGATTTCCAAAAGAACACCACTTTTTGTGGTAGGAGATGAAAGAACTGCACAGCTTTGCAGCCATGTGAAAAGTAGAAATTTATTTCTAAGTTTCTCAATTTAATTCTAAGTAAAAGTTTATTTTAAAAATGAATTTAATGCTAATATTTAGTTTTTAAATAGAAATATTATTATAAAGTAAGTTATGTCAGTATGAAATTATTGTAGAATCTTTTATATTTAATATTCAGCTTTTAAAATTTTTTAAATGTCATTTTCTTCAGTGAGAGGATCACATTTTCTAGGACGTGATGGAATGAAAATTGGGATTTTGTGCAATTTAGAGAGTTTTCCAGGCTGCTTGGTGGAAGAATGTAAGGAAATTTTAGTGGCTACTGTGTGGCACAGGAATGACCTCCTGATTTTCTCCTCTGCTCCTTCCAGAGGGAGCTGCATCTCCATGTGGATCTGACGCTCCCAGTTTTGCAGCTCTGGAGGTATTTTAAATTGCAATGTTTGTGAATACCAGGGAAAGATGCAGCTGCCACTGCCCTCAAGAAGGTCAAACAGATTTTTCTAAAAAGCAGCTAATTAGAGCTGTAAATTAGATTAGACCAGGCTTTTCTCACCCACCTACGAGCATTTATCCTGTGAATCTCCCCAGAACCCACTGCCATAAATGCTTGTTTTTCTTTGAGGGGAGATACGCCACCAGCTGACCAAAACTGTCCTGGCGAACTTTGTAATTAATATTTTGCATGTGTTCCTAAAACTCTCAATGACCTATTTTTAAATAATGGGAAATGAGAAACCCCTCTAGGAGGGTCAGGCAGATCAGAAATCATCCACGAGGCAAGCGAGGGGCCAAATCCATTTTAATTGAACCCACTGAGAGCATCCCCTCAGTCAAAGCCTGAAACTAAGTTTAAAACTAAAGCTGAGACTTTTAGCAGCTGGACCAGATGAAAACCCACCAGCTTTTTTTTTTATTTTGAAGCCGAATCCTGTCAATTTACCAAACCCCAGCTCGTTATAGATAGACATGCAAATCAGGCCAGCAGTGCCTTTTGGGGTGCTGGCATCGCTTTGTAGCCCTCCCGGTACAATGTGTGATTAATCCCAGCAAAGTCAAGCCCACCAATTAGCACCGGCTCATTTTCCTCCCTTTCCAGCGAGTGCCTCCTTTGTTGCACTGCTCCCTGTTCATTAGTTGGAGCACCCCGTGCCAATTAGGCAGGCAGAGGCACTAATTTGATCATCTGGAGAGTTGATCCTCCCAAGATCCGCGGCCGTTCCTCCAGGGCGCTCCAGCTCGGCTTGGGGCTCCCGTTCCCCTCTGGAGAAGGCTCCTGCTTCCCATTAACTAAAGGGAAAGCCCTGGTCCTCAGGCAAAGCTCAGCCCCACGCCTGGCTTAACGAGGGAACCCCAGGCAGGCTTGGCTGGGGAGTTCCAGGGCTGAGGTGGCTCCTGAGAGAGCAGGAGCACGGACACCACCAGCCCAGCCCGGCCTGGGCAGCCTGGCACGGCTTCCCAGGCTCTGGCATGGCTGTGCTGGGCCCTGGGATCAGTCCTGGCCCTGGGATCAGCTCTGGCCCTGGGATCAGCTCTGTTCCTTAGGATCAGATCAGTTCTGGCCCTAGGATCAGTTTTTGCCATAGGATCAGTCCTGGCCCTAGGATCAGTTCTGGCCCTCTGATCAGTTCTATCCCTGGGATCAGTTCTGGCCATGGGATCAGGTCTGTCCCTCTGATCAGCTCTGTCCATAGGGTCAGTTCTATCCCTAGGATCAGTTTTTGCCATAGGATCAGTTCTGTCCATAAGATCAGTTCTGTCCCTAGGATCAGTTTTTGCCATAGGGTCAGTTCTGTCCCTAGGGTCAGTTCTGTCCCTAGGATCAGCATTTCCCCCTTGGACAGTTCCCATGTTTCCTCAGGACACCACTGCCCTCACCAACACAGCACCAGGGAGGGATGAACCTTCCCAGGAGTCAAATTCTTAAGTGATGTTGGCTGTGGCACCTAATTGATGGAATTCATGGAATTCTTGAGTCATTTAGGTTGGAGAAGACCTTTGAGTCCAGAGCAATTTCCCAGAGCTGTCCCTTGCTGTGTTTAGCAATGCCCACTCTGAGCCTGCGCTAAACCTGACCCTAAAGACAAACACCCCCTTTGCCTTGCCCACCATTGCTCCCCTCTAATGGCAACTTTTTAAAGCCCAAATTCCCTGTTAGGATCTCAGGGCAGACCTTGGCTGGTGAGACAGGACTCAGCATCCAAAGGAGGTGAATCCTCCTGGAAGTTTGGGAGAGCCCAGCCTGAGCAGTCCTGACCAGAACCAGCTGAAAAAAGAGCAGCCTGTGAGTGGGTTTAATAACTTCTCATATTTAAAATTGCCTTGTCATTTGAGTAATGAGCTCTCTGTGCTTTCTGCTGGAAAAGATCACCACAGAGCTTTGTTTTTGGTGGGGTACCCACTTGGGCAGCCCAGGTGTGTTGCTAACTGAACCCAAATTATTAACCTTAATACAATTTTTAAACAATTATTAAGCTAATCGGATGCAAATTAAACAAAATGAACCTATAAATATATGTGTTTTTCAAATTAGTAATTGGATTTTTTGATGATCTTTGGCTTGACATTGATAAGCTGCTTCTCATAACAGTCTAATTAGGCAATATGTAAACTTTGGCATTCGGTTCTGTCCTAGTGGCTTTTTCAAATGATGTTTGTAAAATTTGCAATTTCATATTACAGATTAAAAATTAAAAACTGCAGGAGGCTAACATTAAAATGAGAATTCATTTCATGGAAAGCCCTGTAGACAAAATTCACCCTAATAGAATTGTGCATAAGGGGCTGCAAATCATGATCTATAGTTACACAGGGGAAGGCTTGTCAAAACCAGTATTGTTGGCCTGTAGTTCTATTCACAGTATTAAACCCATCAGTGGAGTCACTTTGGGGAAAATGCGAACATTATCAAAGAACAGTAAATTAGCAAGAAATTAAAGCATATACCCTTGCATTTCCAAAACAAAAGATCCCTTCATTAAAAACCTTTCATCAGTGGTTTAATATTCATAGCAGTAATTTGCATAACTAAATCAGTTTTCACTGATGAGAGACGACCAAAGTTTTTTTTTTTTTTAATTTTTTTTTTTCTTCACTAATTTCTTTTTTGAATGAGCTCTCTAGTTTTTTGATTAAAATTTCACACCAGTAGTTGAGCAAAATTGAATACATGGCTTCACTGTATTTGTGAGCATCCTCCTTTCCAAGCCCGGGGTTAAATGCTGCTGGGTGAAAAGCAAAGCCTGGGCTCGCTTTGTTTACCCCTGTGCACCCATTTTGTGTCCCTGCCAAACTCCAGCCCCAAACCCCTCATTTCTTGGGGTTTTATTGCCTTTTCCACCTCTCCATAAACACAGGGGGTTGGTACAGGTGAGTGGGAATAAAGAAAAGTCATTTGAGTGCACGGTAAGAACTTTCTCTGAGAGTAAAACCCTTTTTCTGAGTCCTTTTTTATGTTTTCCAAGGACCAATTCCCCTGTGAGCAGCAGGGAGGGAAGAGGAAACAAATTTGCCTTAGGGAATGAAGGCAGAAAATTCTTTTTCAGTGAAAATCAGTCTCTTTTTCAGGAACTATTTCAAGGTGTTGATGGTAGGACTTGATCTTTAAGGTCTTTTCCAACCTTACTGATTCTGTGTAAAATAAATGGATATTGTGCTGGCTGAGTAGCCTGTACTAGAAATTATTTTGGGAAATAATGAGATTTATTCATTAAGAGATACAGTGAGCAACCAGTCATGCAATATTTACATGTGGGCTCTCTGGGCAGTGATTCATCCATCTGAAATAATCAAATTTATTGGAATTCTGACATGACCTCAGTCACAGAAAACAACTCTAATAACAATTAGCAAGGACTTCATTTCTCCTCTTATCCAAACTTTTGGTCATTTATTATTACAACTGGATAGAACTACTTTAAAAACTTTAATCTTTCCCTTTGCACCCTTAATTATGCAAAAGTGTGATCTCCCAAAGTGTTTCTGCTCTAATTAGCAAACAATATTTCATACAATTCTGATCTGTTAATTCTAATTAATATCGAAGCAGATATTGGCAGGCCCTTCCAAGTTTCTCCTCCACTTTTAAAGAAAGGCCTTGAAGGAGAAGGACCTTGTCTTCATGATAACAAAGGTAGACATTTCTTGGAGTTTTTTGTATTTTTCTGACATTTCTTAAATTATTCATTCCATGAGAATTATTTTATTATTTACTTTCACTCCAGAGTGGTGATAAACAGTGTCCAACTGTGGAGGAATGAAAAAGAAACACCAAAATGAACAACATTGTTGTTCATATTAATAAAATAAAATTAATGAAATTTTAAAAAAATTATTTAAAATGTTGTTTATGTTAATAAAATCGAATAAATCATTAATTTATTTCCAGGAATATCAAAGTGTCCCTTGGTTGTTTCAAAAGGCAGGACAGGAATGACCAGAAAGGTGCTCCACTAATAATGAATGATCATTAAAATTCCTTAAAAAAGAAGCAAGGGAACACTTCTAAAATAAAAATTATATAATCTATGTGCAAAAATAAATGGCAGGACTGGCTTTGGAGAGGTCCATGGAGAACTGGCTCCCATGGGAGCCAGGCTGGAGCAGGGCAGGGCTCCAGCCCTGAGGAGGAACAGAGGGTGAGGAACTGACCATGGCCCTTCTGTCTGTCCAGCCCAGGGAGAGATGGAGCAGCTTTGGTGATCCCTGGGTCAAACCACACTCCTGGGCCTTGGAACAGCCCCAGTCCATGCAATGTTGGCCTGCAGAACATCCTGGGTGTGTGAGAGCCACCCTGCATGGTCCAGCTCAGGAGGTTTGAGTCCTGCTCTGGGTGCTCCAGGTATGGCAGCTGATGGTACCAAGGTGATATTTTTAATCAAATAAATAATTTTTAATGTTTTAAATTTTTAATATTTTAATAATTTTAATTAAATAAATAATATTTTGCATTAAAATTCAGCAAGGATGTTTCTGTGGGAGCAAATCCCCTAAGTTGGTGCCCGTGGGCTGAAGGTGCCCTGATGCCAGGGAATGTCTGCAGGTAAACCTGGGCAGCTTCCAGTCCAAGGGCAGGAATAATTCCCTCACAGAATCCCAGGTTTGGGTTGGAAGGGACCCCAAATCCCCTCCAGTGCCACCCCAGCCATGGCAGGGACACCTCCCACTGTCCCAGGGTGTCCCAGTGTCCAGCCTGGCCTTGGGCACTGCCAGGGATCCAG
>JAXCLO010000274.1:33642719-33653197 GCA_035583995.1 Arremon aurantiirostris
TGGATCCCTGGCAGTGCCCAAGGCCAGGTTGGACATTGGGGCTGGGAGCACCTGGGACAGTGGGAGGTGTCCCTGCCGTGACAGAGAATGATTTTTAAGATCCCTTCCAACCCAAATCTTTCCATAATTCCATGAGTGTGAATTTTCACTCTCCATGAATGGAGCTGTTTGCTCTGTGAGGAGCCCCAGTGTTTTTATGTGATTTAGTTCAGGAGGAGCAAGAAATGACCAAGATTCTGTTTTCCAGGCCTGGGATGCATCAGCAGGACTCCTCCTTGGTCTCCCACAGCATGGAAAGGAGTGGGAGTGGGATCCCTCACACTTCCATGCGCCTCAACATTTCTTTGAAGGTAAAATGAGTGGAGAAAATGGAAAAGAGGGAAAAGTTTCCTATTATAGACAACAACACCTTTGGAGAGCTGTGTCTGGCTTTAACCCTGACTTGATGGGTTGGAGCTGCAGGAGGAGGAGTTCCTCCTCCTCAATCATGGAAAATTGGCTGGGAAGGGTTAATATTAGAGTTAAATGAGTTAATTTTATAAAAGGATTGAGCTGGAGTGGGGAGCACCTTTAGCACCACAGGTGGGCACATTTCAGAGATGCATCTCTATGATGTCACATAGAAAAATATCAGGGCTGTGATGTCATAGAATGCCCAAAAGTAAAATTAGTCAAAACAGCATTTTATTGCATTGTGACCCCGCTTTGTAATTGGAATTCTTTCTCAGTAGAGTTTCTCAACTCATTATAAGAAACTCTGTGCGTGGACATGCTCGTTTTATTTCATCTTGTTTTACAAATCTAATAGAGAAAAACCCAGCTAAATTAGGCTAAACCACTTGATTCTGTTCTGCCCTTTTAAATGCTGTAAAGTAAGAAGATTATGTTACCCCCTTCCCCATAAATCAGGATTAAACTGGTGTTTTCAGGGTTTTGTGCCAACAAAATCCCCAATTTGCTGAGCTCAAATTCTCTAATCTGAAGCCAGAGGCCAGAAGAGGGGATGCACTTTGGAAACTGCAACGACCACGTTGTGTATTTGGAAAAATTAGGGATTTTTCCTTAAACTGTCAGTGCTCCATTCCTCCTGCCATGGGAAGAGTGAGTTTCTTATCTCCAGAACCACTTTGCTTTCTCAGTGTTTCCTTGCTTCTCACCCACTTGTATTAGAATTGGAAAATTTCACCTGCAGCACAACATGCATCTATTAAAATCCGTGCCAGCCTCCTCATCTCATTTTTAAGTGAATGTGAGTTTTTCTTCGTAAAATTCCAGTGGGCAATGAATTAAAAATGACAACTCTATATACGGCGAAAACAAGAAAATAAAATATACAAAACATTGCTAATGATCAGTTCTTGAAAAATTTACCAGACACATTCTACCCAGGGAGCTAAACTCATTAGCAGAAACTGATAGGAAAGCTGAGAAACTCCAGGATGAGGCTCAGGCACAACATATTCAAATGAAATCTCTTTCTCAGAATAGTTTTGTTTCTTTCTCCGAGATATTTAGCAGCAGCATGTATTGTTTTTGGTTTTTTTTTAAAAAACAGAGGTGTCTGGGAGGTTATGGCATCTTGTTAATCATGTTTGCCTGCCTGGGAGCTGTTCCCCCCTTGGGGAAGGAGGAGACCTAATGATGGGCCAGGAATGTTCCCAGTGTTGCCAGGAGGGTCCTGCTCAGCCCCAGAGCAATCCTGGATGTTGCCTCCTCTCATCCAAAGGTGAATTACAGACCTGGGCACGCTCCAAAGCCACCCAGAGCATCCCTGCACTGCCAGCACTCAATAAATTGTAATAATTAATGATATCTGGGCGACCTCACTCGATGACATTGCAGACAGCCTCGCCCATCAACTCCTGCTTGTGGCACTTGAATGCTGCCACCTTCCAGGAGCAGACAATTGTTTCACACCTCATTTGCAAACTAAAGGAGATAGGGAATGAATTAAACTTCCTGCAAACACTCAGGAGGTTTACAAAGAGTCCTATCTCTAAGTCTACTGTACTATTTGCATAAAAGAATTCAGTATCAATGTAATTATTAATGATAATTCTCAAGCAGTTGTGCTGCTTCAGGATTTTTCAGATTAAGAATGTAATGAATTAGTAATAAAATCCGAACACAAATTTATTCCTAAATACAATTTCCTTCCTGGCTGTGAATCTCCTTGTATTCATTATAAAAGATGAACTTGTTGAAGCAGCTTTCCTCCGGCGGCGTGGTTTAAAGGCACATGTCTCCAACAAACTCTAATTCCTGTCAGCAAACCACTTTAGGAGAAGCTTTCCTGTTCTTTGGGCAGCAGGAGGATGTGGCTGATGTGTTCTTAATGAGGAATATCTTCCAAGCATCCACCAATTCTGAGGAGGGCGAGTCCTTGGAGAACCTGAGCTGCTCCTCTCCCTGTGAGACCCGCAGGGCCCAGCCCAACAGTCCTGCCTAAGTGACAAAGCCAGGCCTGGCTGCTCTTGGTTCTGGCCTGGGGAATAAAGATTTTATGTGGATTGTTGGAGTTCTGGATGCTGAGAGTTTCAGACTTTCTGTGCTGGCAGGCACTGACCCCAGGAGAGCACTGCATTGACCTGAGGCCATGCAGAAGCTTCCAAAATGGAATGATGGAACTGGGATTGTGGGTGTGGAGTTGGATAGAAGTGTGTGATGTCACACTGTGGAAAACTTGGAGTTTGGTGTTTTGAAATATAGTAATATATATGAAGAAAGATGGAGGTTTTAGGGCAGAGAGAAGTTGTTCTTCTTCACCTTCCTCTTCCTTCTTCTCCATGGCTTTGGGTGGTGTTTTGTAATTGGGCAGATAAGTCCACATTGCAGACTCTGAGTGATCAGTTATTGGGTTAAAAGTGAAAATAATTTAGGTGTAATTTCTTAATTGGATAGTCTAGCCTTAAAAGGCCTTGTAACAAGAGATAGCTGGCCATTTTGTGCCTTGTTAATGAAATACTGCAGAACTCACTGTGGTGAGACTGTGACATAGGTAAGAAATAATCAACACCTGAGTCTGAACCTGAACTGTCCTCTCAAGTGCCTTCAATCCCAGCCTCCACAGAGGAGGAAAAAGGAAGCCAAAAACCAGCAGTGGATGATCTTGTGAATGTACTTGGTATGGCTTCATCAAATTTTTTTGGAATTGGTTAAGCATCTACTGGTACCCTAACTAGACAGGTGGAAAATGGCTTTTCTGGGGTTGTGTTGGACTTTATATATTAGCTAAAGTCACTCAAATATTTGTCCTAGGTTGGCTAACTGGTAAACTTGTATTATTAAAAGTAAGTAAAGTGAAAAAGTAGAAGCACAACATTTGGTTGAGCTCTATATTTTTCTTAAACTATTATCTAACAAAAAATTCTACAACACTACCAATTCTTACACTTACAAAGAAATTTAAAGTTCACAGTTTTCTGTGGGTGACACACAAGGTGTTAGGTGTAAGTTGGAATGTCTGTGTGATTCACCTTTGTGTGTTTGCTTCTTTGGTTGTGGAGTGATTGGTGTTTTCTTGTGCTCGATAGGGTTCCATGTTCTTTGTTACAACAGCGTGGCTGTCCCCGTGCTCCTGAGGTAAATCCAGGTAAATCCGTTTTGGGAACGGCCTGCCTTGACTCTCCCAGTCATTAACACACCTTTATCTGCTCCCTTTGTGTGGCAATAGATCTGTGACACCCCAAATTCCTTTTCCTTTTCCTTTTCCTTTTCCTTTTCCTTTTCCTTTTCCTTTTCCTTTTCCTTTTCCTTTTCCTTTTCCTTTCCCTTTCCCTTTCCCTTTCCCTTTCCCTTTCCCTTCCCTTCTTTTCCCCTTTCAATATCCCAATTTTTTATTTCAGGTTTGAGGCTGTAAAGGGTTACCTGCAGAAAACACTCCTAGAGCAGCTTTATTTCACACCACTGAGGGATTTTACTCTAGCAATACTTAAAAAAATGGAATTCTTTTGAAGTGTTGCTTTTAAAAACAACAACAAAGAATCCTGCTTTGCCCCACAGTTTGGGGTCCCCACTGGCAGCAGCCCCAGGTCATTTGGGGTCTGCACCCATCACAAACCTCAATATAAAACCCCAAGGGTGGCATCCTAGCTGGATGGAGCAGCCACCCCAAAACCTGGAAAAATTCAGAGTTCAGGCAGAAAACGTGTGAGTATTTCAGATCTGGAAAAAGAATTGTATTGTTTGTTGTAGGAAAAGGGAAGTGTTATAAATTGCTGGAATTTTGCTTCATTAAATTGTAGAAAATGTTAAGGTCATCTTATATTTGCTTTATGAAGTACTAAAAGTGGAAAAATGTTGTGGTGTTTGGTTATTTAGATAAAAATTGTCAAGAAGTGTCATTGCAGGACCTTTTGGTGACAGGATTTGGGTTTCCAGGAAGGGAGGCAGATCCATCTCAGGATAAGACAAGGAGAGGTGGCCTCAGGTTCCTCCAGAAGAGGTTTGGCTTGGGGAAAATTTAGGAAAAATGAAGAAAAATTCCAGCATGGAAAGGCTTGTCCAACCTTGGCACAGCTGCCCAGGTCGTGCTGGCCAGCCCTTGGTTCTGGGACAGCTGCTCCTGACTTGGGGTCATTTGTTAATATTTCAATTGAGCACTGGGGGAAGCAGTGAAAGAGGAAATTATTCTTTATAAAATCATATTTTTGTTGTGTTTTCTCAGCTAGTGACCCTTTAAACTTCCCCCTGTGAAAGTTCAGTATTTGAAAATACTGCAAAGTTCAGTATTTGAAAAAAATCTTTACTTTTAACATTTATGTTTTTACATCAGGGAAAGACTTCCAGGCCACCCCAGCTGCCTTTTTGAGGTGTTTAGGTTCAGCTCTGCTCCCAGGAGTTTCCATGGTCATCTGCAGCCACTGAACCCAGGGATTCCTCAGCAGGGCTGGGGGGATTTGGGGTGATTTAGGAGCTGAGCTGGGCACTCCCAGAGCTGCTTTTCCCTGGTTTCTGTCTGGAATCTCCTGGGCTCAGGCACTGTGGAATTGAGCCATTTGTGACCCTACAATGTGAACTCACCAGGTTCTGCAGGAACATGGAGCAGTGCTGGGCCCTGGTTCCACCTCCACTGCTTGCAGATGTTGGGCCTGTCCTGAAGGAACAGGGCCTCAACCCATCCCAAAAAATGTCCAACATCTGTGCAAGCACTTCCAAATGTGACCTATGGCTGCTGCCCCTCCCACTTATAATTATTCATTTATTTATTCATGCTAACCCAGACTAAAATTTAATCTCTGGACTGAAATTTCCCAATTTTCCGCCTGTGTGGAGCATCCTTGTTTCTGTCAGTGTGAAACTTCTCTGTGTTGCTTCACCTTTGGTTCTCAGCAGTTGCTCCACTCACAAAAATCACTCCATTATCCCACAGCTTCCTGTTTGCTGTGATGAAGACAACTGGATTTTTGATAGTCTATTAAATGCTCTATTAAATAATGTGGTTGCTGGAGGGACCCTGGTGATTCTGTGTGGAGTGGCAGAGTAATAACTCTGTGATTCAGATGCTGCCTGGATTTCCTTTCCATTCCAGCTGTTGGAAATGTTTTCCTGAGAGTTTGCATAAATCTTCCTCCTTCTCAGCTGGCCTGCAGCCAGCACGGATTCACTGGTTCTGCTGGAACCTGGGATATTCAGCAGATGGGGAAGCTCCCAACTGTTGGAATTGTCAGTCCAAGATGCCCAAGACAGGATGGCCTGAAGGTAAAAATCATGGGTTTAATTATAGGATAAAATCTGGATAATTATAAAATAAAAAATCTGCATAGATATAAAATTATTCCTCAATCTGGATTAATTCAGTGAACAAGGGTGTGTATTTACTTTTGTGATGGGACAGCAGAACTCCTCTGATCTTGGTCTGGGTTTATTTTTGAGCAGCTCTTTATATTTTAGGTCCAACCCAAACTGGATCTCCATGTATGAATACCTTGAAAGCCTCCTGACCACCTCAGTGTTTAGGGTTCTGTCTCCAAACACAGCACTGATAAGGTTTGATAAGGCTCTCATTGATCTGTGGGAGTGGTGTTGGAGCAGAGCCTGAGAGTGTTTCTTGTCTCAAGCTCCAATATTTGAAGATCACAACTTAATTTCCCTTGAGGATCCTGGCCCCACAGCACAGGGATGGTCCTGATGGGATTCCAGTTTAGGGATTGCTCTAACTGGGGATGAATTCCCTCCCTGGCCATTGGCAGTGGTGCAGGCTGCTGGACATGGCTGTAGTAATGTGTGTGCTGCTAAAATGATGTTAAACTTTTCCCTTTTTCCCTCTGTTCTTCAGTTTTTCTGCCCCACCTCTGACACATTGCATTTGTATTCCATTTTGTGCATTATTGCCCCAAATCCTCACGGTGGTGCAGCACCACAGGAAGCCTGTGCAGTGAAATATTGGGTTTCTTCTCCAGCCAGTGCCCATTCTTCACTGGCAGATGGACTTTTACTCAGACAGGGCTGAAAATGAACAGCACCAAACCCCAACACCCCTTTCCTGTTCATCCAAGCACAAACAATTAAAAGTGCCTTAAAACCACTGCACATGCAATGACAGCAGCACAAAGCACATTTTTGTCCAGTGTTTCTGCTGGGGAGGGGTTTTATGGTGTGACTGGTTTCTATCCCCAACACCTCACCAATGATTGTGTTCCTGCCCTTTGGGCTGAGCAGGGAGAACTTTGCTGCTCTGGATTCACTTTAAGCTCTATTGGGTTCTGCTCTGCTCTTCCTGGGCTCAGAGATGCTCACAAGTCCCCACATTCTCAGGGAAGGACTTATTTCATCCCAATGTTGGCTTTATGTCCTCTGGGGGTTGGAACCACACAACCTTTAAGGTCCCTTCCAACCCAATTCTCTGATTCTTTCAAGGTTTTCTGGAAGGAGAACAACAGGAGTTCCTTTCCTGTGGTTGGTTTTGTAGCACTGTTCCCTTTGCCATCAGCTTTTATTCTGTATATTTTCATATTCTTATATTTTCATTCTACATGCTTATATAACTCTTAGATTCAATAGATAAATTGATTCCAGGACAGACATGACATTTCTTTTCCAGAAAACCTCTCCATGTTTTTACTCATGGGCCTCATTTCTGTGGTTTTCCTTATCTGGGGACTCTGGTGGAGGAGCTGAGACCCTTTGGGGGATCACCTTCCACCCTCCACATCTCTCTATAATCCTGATTCCTTCCTTCATCATAATTTTCCTTGTAATCTGAAAATCAGGGTAAAACTTCTCTGTTGCTTTCTTTCCCTTTCACTTGCCCCAAGGAATTATTGGAGATTTCTCTGAGGGCTCTGTGCATTAAGACTTTGTATTTAAGTGTTGCTGTGTCAACACCTAATTTATTTTATTGTTTTTGTGGTGACATCTCAGTATTTTCCATTTATTCTGCAGGATCCATTTCTTTAGTACATTCAGAACTTCCTGGTGAATTTAGAACCCAACCTGCTGCCAACTCCAGGGATCAGAAACCTCCAAAAGTGTCGCAGTTCTGGGAGTCCTGGTTGTGCCATAAATTGCTCAGAGTTGTGTCCTGAGAGCACCGAGGCTCAGAAATGAAAATTTTGGAGTGGTCTTTTCAGAGTTTGAGGCCAGCACTTTTTTTTGGTGCTGGTTTTGTATAAACTCAGCACTTCTCTCTCCTCCTCAGCAATGGGGTTCACACTGAGCTTTGGCTGAAGCAGTGACATCACCCTTGTGCAGAATTTCCCAATTCAGATTTTGGGTTCTGTATTTGCAAAAAAACGTGTAGTCAGAGAATGAGGCCTGTGCTAGAGCCTGGAAGTTATTTTATTCTGTTGTTGTTACCTGATGGAACTTAATTCTTTAAAAACCTTGTCCTTATCAATATCAATCACCTGCAATTTGTTTGCAGGGTTATTCCAGTGGGAAATCCCATTTCCCTGTGTCACCAACCATCCCTGGGTTTGAGCTGCAGGCTCTGGTTCCTTCCCAGGCTCACTGGATAGCAGGGAAGGAATTATTGGCCATGATTGGATGCAGCTGCTGCAGCTCTTGGAAAGGCTGAAAAACTCCTCTGAAAGACTCTTCAAGATGGTTCTGATAAATTCGAAGTTGGAGAGTTTTTATTTGCTTTCCATTAAAAAGCCATAAAAGAGACAACTGCTCATATGTTGCAGGAGGAATTCCTTTACCCTGTTGAGAGATAGCAGATGGAAAACCAGGAATTTTATGTTGCAGTGATGGCTGGCACGTTGTACATGTTAATGTCCTGCTTCCCATCTTCAACGAATCTCTAAATTTGGGGATGAGACAGTGGAAAGATCAGAACCTGTTTCCTGATGGCTGTTTGGGGCTGCTTTCTGCTCTCTGCGTGTGTGACCACAACTCCTGACTCATCCCTGCTCCTGTGCCCTCCCAGTTTGGAGACCCAGGGAAGGTTTGACTGCCAGTTTTGCCCTTTTGTGTCACTTTGTGGTCACTGCTGGTGCTGTCAGGGGTTCCTGTGGCCTCAGGGTGGGCTTTGGGCTCTGTTGCCCACCCTGTGCCCCAGCAGGATCTGCTGCAGGAGAGTTTTGTCCCCTGGTTGCTCTCCAGGCCAAAGCAGTGGACAGGCTGAACAGAACAGCTGCTCTTGCTGCTTTTGCTGACATTCCAAATCTGCCTTTTCTGGTGGAACAGATAATTTTTGTGGCAGCCCAAGAGATGAGATCCTGATTTCCCTGAACATCTCCGATGGATATGAAGGCAATATTTTGCTTTCTCTGATTTATGGGTGTGCCTTGCCAATGCCAGCAGATGAGATGGATTTTCACTTGAGCTTGTGGAGACTCGTTACAGATGTACATTTATTCTCTGTCCTCTGTTCCTCCAGAAGATTTGCACGTCCTGGCAGACACCACCAGCTTTGTTTTGGGTTGGGAAGAGCACAGGAAGGATTTATGCTACTGATTGCATCAGCCACGAGAGCTGGAGCAGCTTTCCTTGGGCTTACACTTCCTTAGGATTTGCTTCTCTTCTCCAGTCCATGGAATGGAAATTTTATTCCTTTCCAATTTGCATTGATGATGTTTAGTGGAGCTCTGAATGTTTTGTCACCTCATTTTCAGGCGTTTGGCACCAATCATTGGCTGATAGACTCTCCTTAGTTTGTCTTCATTTATTTCGTTGTTCCAGCCTTTCATGCCAGGGGGTTTTTGGCTGTTCCCAAAGTCAGTTGCCAGGGGACAGCCCTCCCCATCCCCATCGTGTTCCTGCACCTCTTCCCACTTCTGGGAATTTCAGAAGCAGTGAAACACGGAGGATTTATGTCCCACAGCTGCTTTTTATGGGATGCTGGGGTTTCCCTTTCTGTACACTCCACAGGATTTGTCCTTTCAGGGGATCAGGGTAAACCCCAGGTGTGGGGTGGTGCTGGGACACCCATGGACACCTGAGCCTCATTTGGTGTGTGTGGGGGAGCAGAGGGGGCTGGGGAAACTCCAGGGATTGGCTTTGGGGTGTGCCCAGGTGTGACAGTACCTGGGAGTGAGGGATTGGCTCCTTTTTGGTGAAGGTTCAGCAGGACCTGGTGATCCTGAGGGCTGGAGCAGCTCCTGAGTGCAGAGAGGCTGGGATGGTCAGTGTGGAGAGGAGAAGGCTCCAGGGAGAGTTCAGAGCCCCTTGCAGGGCACAAAGGGGCTCCAGGAGAGCTGGAGAGGGACTGGGGACAAGGGATGGAGGGACAGGACACAGGGAATGGCTTTGGCTGGGAAAGGATAAATTTGGGTGGGATTTTGGGCAGGAATTGTTTCCTGGCAGGCTGGGATGGAATTCCCAGAGCAGCTGGGGCTGCCCCTGGATCCCAAGGCCAGGCTGGACATTGGGAGCACCTGGGACAGTGGGAGGTGTCCCTGCCATGGCAGGAGTTGTCCAGACATCCTTCAAAGTTCCCTTCCAACCCAAACCATTTTCATTTTAGGATTCTTTGCCTTGTGCAGCCCCAGGCCGTGATGGCCAGGCGGGCAGACAGGTGAGCTGAGCTCAGTCCCGTCCTTGCTGCAGGGAAAGTCGCTGTTCCCAGGCTGGGGAGGGAAATTTTGGGAGCTGCTGCTCCTCGCTCCCTGCTCCTGCAGCTCTCTGGGAACGTGCAGCTTTCCCAGCCATCCACCCGATGGCAGCACAGCGATGGATGTCGCACTCCCGGCCTTCCCTCCCAGCCCGAGCTCCCACTGAAGCAGCAGTCTTTCCATAATCCAAAAAACAAAAAAAACCAAAAACACAAACAAACAAACAAACAAACAAAAAAAACCCCACAAAACCAAAACAAAAGAAAAAAAAACAAACAAAAAAAACCTCACAAAAAACAACAAACAAGCAAAAAAAACCCCAAACAAACAAAAAACAAAAACAACCAAAAACAAAACAAAACAAAACAAAAACAACAACAAAAAAACCCCTACACTCAAAAAACAAAAACAAAAAAACCCAAAACCAAACAAACAAAAAAAACCCCAAAAAAACAAAAAAAAAACAAAAAAAAACCCCCA
>JAXCLO010000274.1:33665441-33702728 GCA_035583995.1 Arremon aurantiirostris
GGACAAAATCCCTGGGATCCCTGGGACAAAAACCCTGAGACAAAAACTCTGGAACCCCTGAGAGAAAAGCCCTGGGATCCCTGAGAGAAAAATCCTGCAACCCCTGGGACAAAAACCCTGAGACAAAAACCTGAAATCCATGAGACAAAAACCCTGGGACAAAAACCCTGGAACCCTTGAGACAAAAACCCTGGAATGGCTGAGATAGAAACCCTGGGATTCCTGAGACGACAACCCTGGGACAAAAATCCTGGGATCCCTGAGAGAGAAACCCTGGAGTACCTGAGACAAAAACCCTGGGAATACCTGAGACAAAAACCTGGAATTCCTGAGACAGAAACCCTGGAACCACTGGGACAAAATCCCTGAGATCCCTGAGACAAAAACCCTGAAATTCCCGAGACAAAAACCCTGAGAGAGAAACCCTTGGATCCCTGAGACAAAAACTTTGGAACCCCTGAGACAAAACCAGAATGAGAACACTAATTTCCAGAGTAGCAGGGGTTTGCTCCTTACTGATGTCAGAGCCATCCTGGAGCACTGAAAATCTCATTTCTTTCCCTCTGCTTTGGAAGGTTTGGATGCAAATTAGGAATAGTTGAGGGTGGAATTTGCAGCTGGGCTGGCAGCAATAATGCCACATGTCCTGCCCTGTGCTGAATGTATTGCTGGGACATGTGGGGCTCACCAGGGCAGCTCAGGATAAATCCCTCCATTCCCACCTGGAATGACTGCAGACATCATTTGATTAGAGAAGTACATGAGGAACAATTACTGCTTGGGAAAGCCAAGGGAAATTGGAGAAATGCATCAATATTCTAAACCACAGCTTCTTTAAATGCAAAACCCAAATTCCCAGGTGTGGCATTTAAATCCATTTCCTGTGGTGGAACTGCAGCCTGGAGAAACGTTGGCTCCAATTCTGGTTTGCAGACTTGGTGATGGAATAGAAAATTCAGGAAATTCCTTTGCCACCAGGAGGAAATTTGAATTTTTCCTGTGTTTAACTCCTGCTGCTCTGTGCCTGGAAAAGCAACAGAGGTGGGAATGGGTGAGATGGTACCAAACTCTTGGATGTAAACAAAATTAACAATAATTGGATATTCCTTCATTTTAAAGTGGATAAAAGCTGCAGGGAGAACTTTGAGGACATTTCTGTGGCACAACCAACTGAGACATCCCAAATTTCCCTTTTCGAGTTTTCCTCCTCCCTTCAGCCTGGGTGCTGGGAAGGAGGAGGAATAAGGTCTGAACTTGCTGTCAACCCCCTTAAAAGCTTTTTATTGCGGCTGGAATGTGTGATAATGGCCCCCAGAACCATCATTACAGTTAATTAAAGGTCTGTTTCTTTTTTCTAATGTGAGGGGTTTATTTTCTGCCGTTGATAACACAGCAATAAAACCTTGCTTTAGGCAAAATCTTGGTAGGCAAGGTCACAATTTAGAAGTAATTTGGAAATTGAAAGGAAAACCAGAAAGCAGCATCTGGTTCCTGTTATTTCTGAGTTGTGGGAGTCCAGAGGGAATGATTTAGAGTTAAAAGGGGAGGGAAAGAGGAAAATCAGAGTCTGTGCACTGAGGGGATGGTCGTGGGGAGGAGGTGAAAGGAGGACAAGGAATTTGGAGTAAACATCTACTTAAACATGAAAATTTGTCAGATCCTGGTTTAATTTGGGTTAAAAAGGCAGAGCCTGCTTCCAGGGATGGGAAAAAGTCAGGATGGAGGCGCAGAAATGTCAGGATTTTATCACTTTTGTGTATTTGATGTAAATTGGAGATTTGCATTCGCTGGGAGTGGGGCTGGGATGTT
Source organism: Arremon aurantiirostris (assembly GCA_035583995.1). Taxonomy (NCBI): domain Eukaryota; kingdom Metazoa; phylum Chordata; class Aves; order Passeriformes; family Passerellidae; genus Arremon; species Arremon aurantiirostris. Next base: position 33,667,251 of record JAXCLO010000274.1, read on the forward strand.
TTGGGGAGCTGCCACGTCCCAGAATTTGCTGTTGAGGGCGAGTCCATGCAGTGCTGGGAACCACCTGGGATTCTCTAGGGATCTTTGGCTCAGAAATCCAGGGATGCACATGGAGAACATGTGAAATCTTCATCCTTGGGGATGCTCCAGCCCCTGGAACACCCTGAGCTGGGGAACTCAACCTCTCCCTGAATATTCACCCCAGATTGTGGCTTTCAGCTTTGTGGTTCAAACAACATTGCTGCACTTTCATTCCAGGGCCAGCTGAGAAGCAGCAGGAGCTCAACTGGTCAAAAAAAGTCATTTCCTGAGATAAGAAATGTAAAATAAGTGCCAGTGGTGGAGATTTAATTGCTGCAAATCTGTTGAGGGGGAGCTGAGCTTTCTGTTCTCCAAAATAATCACGTCCAGCTCCCAGCCAGCACAGCTGTGCTTCACATGCCTTCGAGTTCTGCAGTAAATTTGTTGTGGATATGTTAATTAAAAGGTTAATTACGGTCGAGATGTTCTGGTGCTCAGGTTTGCTGCTGCTGCTGTGGGGTGTAAATGCTCCTCACCCCAAATCCAGGGGAAAATGGGGAGGCCCTGGCAGATTATCCAGAGCAGCTGTGGCTGCCCCTGGGTCCCTGCAGTGCCCAAGGCCAGGCTGGACATTGGGGCTGGGAGCACCTGGGACAGTGGGAGGTGTCCCTGCCATGGCTGGGGTGGGATGGGATGGGATGGGATGGGACGGTTGGAACTGAATGAGCTTTAAGGTCCCTTCCCACCCAAACCATTCCATGAATTTATATTTCTGTGATAATTACATCCTACAGTCCCAATATTAGATGATCCTGAGCAATTCACCAACAAGATTTAATCTTTATTTCACTGTCAGCTTTGGAGATAAAATTGCATTTATTTCACCGTCAGCTTTGCAGTTTGGAGTTGACCCAGCCTTGGTCAACAGCAGGGACAAGCAGATATTTGCCCTCCACTAATTCCAACTCACAGCACCACCCTGCTGTCCCTTCACTGATCCCATTTTTCCCTGATGAAAAGCAAACCCCAGCACGGGATGTGTGAGAGAAAACAGTGCTGAAATATTTGAATGCTGTTACATAAAGGGGCGAGGAGCCTTTGCCTTGAACGCTACTTTCATTTCCATTTCAAAAAAGGTACAGCTGAAGTGTAAAAAGTTCAGAGAGGGCTGATGGAAATGATTAGACAGAGGGTGAGATGTGCTTGTGATGAGAGCCTGTCAAGTTTGGAACATGAATTTCCTGGCTAACAAGGATGAAAATGGCAAAAATGCATCAGATAAGGAATAGTCGATAGGGAATATCTCAGGAGGTTGTTGAGGATCCCTTTTTTCCTGCACTTTCTGCTGGCACAAGAATCCTGGAACAGCCAAAAGATGTGGCAGGGCCCACAGCACGGGCTGGTGACAAGAGACAGGGCTTTGGGCTGGATGTGGGATCATTGCCACAGGAGTCTGAGACATCAGCAGTGTTTAGAGAATGAGGAAATGGAGATTTGGGCAACAATATTTACATTAGATCAGGTAAAACTAAGGGATAGGATCATGGAATCATTAAGGCTGGAAAAGACCTCCAAGATCATCAAGGCCAACCTTGATCTCACCCCAGCAATGCCCACTGAGCATGTCACAAAATGCCACATCACTCAGTCTTTGGACACTTCCAGGGATGTGACTCCACTGCTGCCCTGGGCAGTCTGTCCCAATGCTTGACTCTGTTTTCCATGAAGAAATCTTTCCTGATATCCAAGCTGAATCTCCCCTGGTGCATCTTGAGGTGGGACCTCATTCCACATCAGCTTCTGGGACAGAGGGAGGTGTTTCCCAGGGCTGCCTCATCCCTTTGCTGTGCCTCCTGAATCTCTTCCAAGGCTTTTGGAAGTTGTGCCCTGTCTAAAACTCTCCCACATCCAGCAGCACTATCCTCAAAGGGGAAAACAGGCCCAAGCTCTGCTAAAAAAGTTAAATTTAACTTTGAAATCATTTTCATAACCCACATCATAATTTTTCCTGTTATTTGAGAAGTCAGGCAGGAGCCATACCTGGGAGTTTCACTGATGAGCAGAGCCAGGTGTGAGGTGGCTGCAGAGCTCAGGAGCTCTGAGCAGAGAAGTTTTGGAGGAGCACACCCAGCCCTAGGTGCCCACACCTGCACACTCCCCTGCCCTGAACTCAGCCTGACTCTGCACCCCCAGCTTCTCCCACACTTCCCCAATTAAACCATTCAAACTCATATTAACGAGCTGTCCACAGCCCTGCAAACTGATTTATCTGCTGCTGACAGTCCGAGCTGCTGCCCAAACTGCTGGAGAGGAAAAGGTCTTTAATTTAGGGGTTGTTTTCTTTATACTTGTTCCTTTTCCCACTGATTTTCACTTGCTGTTGCTTCACAATTAACTCAAGGTCACAAGTTTAGGAGGTATCACAGGGTGATGTCAGCTCCACTTGGCATAAATAATATTTGTGTTCCTGTTTGTTAAATGAATGCATTGAAATAAGATTTTATTGGAGTAAAGAAGCTTTTTATTTATTTTAAAAATGGGATTTTCCAAAGAGGATTGCTAAGTCACTACAGATAATTATTTTTAAGGAATCTTTTAAAGGCGTCACTCCCCATGGCAGGGGTTTGGAATGAGATGATCTTTAAGGCCCCTTCCAGCTCAAATCATTCTTTGATCCTGTAATTCACTGTTGTTATTTGTGCTCTGAGGATTTACTGAAAAGCTGTTTTTTAGGTTGAAAATTTATTGAGGGTATGAAGAGCTGATGACTTCTATCTGGTGAAAAAAGGGGTATTTTCCTCTACTCACACATTTACATTGTTAATCTGCAAACTTCACCAACACATCTGAACACACAGCTGAGTTATTCACCATTTACAGTTTCTAGAAACCCAAAATAAAGCTCTGAGGAAAGATTGGATTATTCACAGATAATCTACAGCTCTCCCAAACAATCACTTTATGACTGTGCACACAAAAAACAAACTCCTGGCTTCTTTGTGATTTGGAAAAAAAACAAACAACCAAACCCTTCAGAAATGATTAATAGTAATTGTCAGGAATTTGTTTTGGAGGGGGACTGTCCTTATGTTGTCACATGTCCCATTAACACTGGCAGCAGGATATTGATTGGCCACAAACAAACTCTACTTGCAATTATTTCACTGCAAAGGAGCAACCAGAAGAAACTAAAAAACCCAATTTAGAAGTCTATAGATATTGTTTTGGTGAGACTACAGCAAGATAATTTACAGATAAAACAGAATAAATGGTGATAATTTTAATAGATTTTTTTTTGGTACAGCTTATATTTAACACTTTTTCACTATCAAACGGTGGGAGGGAAAATTAAAGTTCTCTGGGCTTGCAGTAAATCCCTAAATATTCATAGCTGGATATTGATAGAAGACAGGGAAAGGGAAAATTATCATCCCTGCCATGTCACTGCTCTTCTGTTCTGATGTTTCTCCTCACTTCCAGGAAAATTTTCCTCAGTTCCAGCTGTCTTAAATTCAGAGCTAAGGAAAAGCCCATTGAGTTATCTCAGTGTCTTCAAGAAAACTCTCGCTGATAATAGAAAATAACAACCTTTAGACAGCACTTTTTATACCAGACTGTAAAATTTAATCGAGGGTTTTATCTTGCCATAGAAATGTGGTGTTTTTTTATAAAAACCCCAGGAAACATTATTATTTCTGTTCAGTCCTTTTACTAAGGAATGTCTGTAGAATTGACTCATTTTTTTTTATTTAGATACTTCCAGGAGCTGTACCTGTTGAATGACACAGGACTCTTCCAAGGGTAAAATTAATTCCTCAGGAGGTTTGGAAAAATCCCAACCCTTCTCATGGTGTTGAAGACTATTTTCACATCTAACAGTGTCTTGGGAAAAAAAAAATTAAAAATTAAAAATTATCTTTTACAGGAACTTGGTGAGCGATACACAACCTCTATAGGAGGGTGGGAAGCTGCACCCCATCCAGGGATTTTTGGGGAAACTGCACCCCCATCTAGGGATTTTTTGGGAGGATGGAGCCTGTAGGGTTGAGCCACCTCGTTCAGCATCAGAGGGAGGATAGCAGGAGCTGCCTGGGATAATCCCAGAGGATGCCCTAAACGCTCGTGTGTTTTGCAGCACTTTGAGGCTTTTTTGATGCTTCTAAGGAGGATGCAATTAGCTTTTCAATGATAAATAAATTAGAGATAGTTGATTTTGCCGCTCACACATTTGTTTTCTTTGCTTTCATGAGGGACTGCAGCCTGTTTATGATTTTCTCAGAAGTTTGAGAGACTTGCTTTGCTTAGTGACAAATCCTCCCCTCTAGGCAGCACAGGGAAAGAAAAAAAAAAGAGGAAAGCAAAGATAGTGGGAACCTGCAAATGGCCAGTGTGTCTGCAGGGAAGGGAATCCCCTCAGGACTCACAGAGGTTTGGTTTGTTTCCTGGCTGTTTATTTACATAATTAGAGCTCGTAATTCCGCACAAGGCAAAGGGAAAGAAGAAGCAACAACAAAAGAAACCATGGGAAAGCACAGGCAGGAATCAGTTGGTTATGCAGGACTGGAATAAGGCTCTGGTGGAACTTCAAGGATGGCTTTGGCTCCGCAGGTGGTGATCACCAGCTGGTCTCCAGCATCGGTGGGACTTCATGAAATCATGGAATGTTTGGGATGGGAAGGACCCCAAATCCCACCCAGTGCCACCCCTGCCATGGCAGGGACACCTCCCTCTGTCCCAGGTGCTCCCAGCCCCAGTGTCCAGCCCGGCCTTGGGCACTGCCAGGGATCCAGGGGCAGCCACAGCTGCTCTGGGCACCTGTGCCAGGGCTGCCCACCCTGCCAGAGAACAATTCCTTCCCAAAATCCCACCAAAATTCACCTCTTCCAGCTTAAATCCATTCCCTGTGTCCTGTCCCTCCATCCCTTGTCCCCAGTCCCTGTCCAGCTCTCCAGGAGCCCCTTTAGGCCCTGCAAGGGGCTCTGAGCTCTCCCTGGAGCTGCTCCTCTCTAGGCTGAACAATCCCATTCCATCACTTGTCATCACCCAGGTCCTGTGCAGAGATTTCCTCCACCACCACCACGTGCAGCTGAGGGAGAAGCTCCTGAGCACTCTGTGCAGCCTTTGAGGACCATGGTTTAGAGAGTGACATCCAAAGGTTTTCAATGTAAGGCTTGTTAATTCCCTTTAATTTGACTTTGGTAATTATTTTGTACATTCCATCTTGGTGTTCACACCCACTTAGATAAGTGTTCCTATGGTTTCAGAGTTTCAAGTGATTCCAAGAGGTTGGTAGAGGAGGTAAGGGTAATTCCACCACCAACCTGGAGCTGCTAATAGGCTAAAATTGTGCTGTTTGGAGAAAAATTTTGCTTCAGGACAGAAGTATCTGAAAAAAATGCTTAAAGTAGCAAGAGTGTGGCTTGGAATTTGTACAAAAGAAAGAATAAAATACTTGTGAAAAGCAAAATCCAAGTAGAAAGAAATACTCTGCATAGCCACCTTAAAAGGGGGGTTACTAAGGTCAAGGGTAAGTTTTGTTTTGAGAACTGTGCTGCTGAGGAGTGCAAAGAATAACAAATAAGAAAAATGTGCCTTTTTTCCTATCTCCTCCTGAATGAAACACAGCATTTTGTGGAAGGTCAGTCACTGAGTGCTGATGGGGGATGATGGAGGCAGGTTCCCAGCTCAGCTGTACAGATAACTTCAGTCCCATTCTGTATGAGCAGTGCAATGAGGCTGTCCCAGCCTTGTCTCCAGGTGCATTTCCATCACACCCAGCACTGCCAGCTCTGCCGTGGGAGATCACATCACGCACATTGCATTAAGGCAAGGAAATAGGGGCAGCAATTGCCCGGCCAGCAGGGCACTCCAGGCAATCAGAGCAGCCCAGCCACCCTCAGCTGAGACTTATCAACTGCAAGAAGTGGGGAAATGTCATTTTTTTCCTTCCCAGGAACAGCTTTTATCCGTGTGTGTTTGTGTGAGAAGCAGCGAGGCGGGAAGGGAAGCACAGCCAGAGCTCTTCCACCCACCCACAACAGGATGGCTGTGGATCCTCTGCTCTGAAACTCTCCCTGTCACCTCCCAGGGACATCTGCTGGGTCTGCAAAAGGAGGAACTGGTGTCTTCACACTGCAACAGGCTGGGAGCAAGGTGGGTAACGGGCGTAATTAAAGGAGGTGTAATTAAAAATTACTTCCAAGTGGTTTCTCCTTCTTGAAGAGGAGCATGGAAGGGCTGGTTGGGCTCAGTGCTGTGGGAATAAATATCATTGTGTAGATGATAGTGTGGAAAGTAAGCAAAGAGTAAGGTGGAAAATGAATTGGAGTTGTCTGGAATTGGTTGATCAGAAATATTTGCACTAACAGAAGCGAAATCAAAGACTCACAGACTGGTTTGGGTTGGAAGGGACCTTAAAGATCACCTTGTTCCAATTCCTTGCCATGGATGGGGAGGATAACATGCACCTGCAAAACTCTGGACATCTTCTGATGCTGGCTAAAAAGAGAGACAAGGGAAAAAAAATTCAAGAAATCAAAAGAAATGATCCTCATTGTGAAAGTCAGAGCAGTCTCAAAGTGCTTAACTCAGGCTTCAAGTCCCTCAACCCCTCTTGAGGGTGGAGGAAGGAGCTTCCCCTGTATTTTGGGAAGGGCAGGACCATGGGAGCTGTGTCTGTTTGCCAGGCCTGTAGTGAGCACCTTGCCTGACATTAAGCAGAGGCAATAACTTTGTGATGACCTAAATTCATTTCAAAAAGAATTACTGATGTATATATTCAGGTCAATAGCGCTTTCCCCAGGTTTCAATAATCGGATCAATTATCTGAATCCAATAAAATCTTATTAAAGAAATTCAGAATTATCTTTAGAATAGCTGGCCTTGTAGTCCCTGAGTAGGTTACAAAAACTGCTATGAAGAATTAGTGCGACCTACTTTCTGGGCGGTACAGATATCATTATCATATCAGAGGTGCAGGCTGATACGGCTACATGACTTCCATCTCTTATTGAAGAGAGTTTGGCAAAAAACTCACACAAAACTTTCACCTAGCTCTCCAAACTATTTTATTTTCCTAAACACCAGCTGAAATTTGAAAAGCCAAAGCATTGCACGTGAAGATACACCTATTGAATGAAGTGAATGAGGTAAAGCCAACAGGGTGATGAATGTTTAAAGCACCTGGGGTGGGGACAAATTGTTGTTGCAGGTCACAAATGCTTGGTCAGCCCAAGCATTTGCTTGCACCTCCTTCCACACAGTCAGTGAGGACTCGGATCCCAAGGCAGAGGGGGAATTACAAAAAACCAATGTTTTATTACAAAAGCTGGCGGAAAACCTTCCAGCCTTCTCTCTGCCAGGTGAGATGTTTGGTTATTTTATTGCTTCTGAGACAACCACTTTGTTAAAATCTGGCTGGAAACTTCCTTGTGTTTCTAAGCTGGTTTTTGATGGGGCAGCATTTGCAGATCTGGGCTGGGGAATCAGGCTGTGCTGGGCAGGATTTCCCCAAGAGCTGCAAAAGCAAATATTTGGTATCTCAGGAGTAAACCTGACCTCCGTGCTGGCTGTATCTGGAAGAAGTGTTTCCTTAAAAAATATGCTGGGATATGTCAGGGCTGATGTTTGGAGCTGTAGAAGACAGCAGGGATTTAACTGGGGTTGCAGTAAGCTCAGGGTGGACTCTGCACTGGTATTTGTGGCATGGCACCCCTCCCTCAGGCAGAGGGACCAGAGAAGGAGTGGTAGGAGGTTCCTGGCCTGGTTCCTGGGGGTTTCAGCTGGTTTTGCCTCAGCTCTGCCCCATCCAACTGGAGGTGTGAAATGCTGTGCTCCTGTGAGGAGCATCCCCGTTCCTACCACAAGTGATGAGGAGCTTCTCCGAGCTGTGCAAACACAGAATCAGGTCACAGGAAGAGCTCCAAACACTGGTAACCCTTTCATGAGGTTACCAGAGAGTTGATGCCAACACGTGAGGCTGGAACTGCCTCGTGCCAGCCAGTGGAGATGGCAGTGGAGCAGTGCCAGGAGTGCTCACTCCCTCCTGAGCCCCTCAGGCCGCGTGGCAAGGCCGGCCATCCCTCACGCACCCATCCACGGCAAAGGCAGCAGAGCGGCTGTGGGACCCGCACACCAGCAGGCCCTGACCGTGGCCAGGACGGTTTTCCAGGAGTTAATTAGGAAGCCGAGGCTCTGGGAGCCTGTTGGAGAGCGCTGAGCAATCCCAGCTGCTCCGCAGGCCCCGCCGGCATGGCAGAGCCAGGCCCTCCTCCCCGGCAGCTGCGGGCTTTGATCTCGCCAGTATCAAACCAGTTGGGCCCCAGTAGGGTGGTGGGAGCAGCGGGAGCCACTGGTGGCCTGTGGCTCAGGGCAGCCACCTTCTCTCCACACAGGCCCGCCGGCCCCCGCTCGGCGGCGGGACATCAAGGCAGGGCCGACCGACGAGCGCGTTAATTAGGAGGCTGAAATTATAATGTTGTGTTAAAGAACAAAGAGTCTCCAAAGGAAAAATATGTGCCGCATATCTGACAAAGATAAATTGGATTATTCAAAATATTCCTGATGAAATGTTACATTTTGCAACTAATTATCAATCTGTTTTATCTCCGGACCAGCTGGGCATTTTTGTGCATGCAAGACCTGCCTTACCAATGATCTTAAGATGTCACTGTAGCGTTTACATCTTTTATTTCAAGATTTAAATAACTAGGAAGTAGCTAATGTAATTCACTGCTGAGAAGAAAGCCTAGTTAGTTGAATGCTTTCCAAAGTGATCTTTTCCTAATGAACTTCTCTGGACTGTGAGTAATGAGGCTTTATTCAAATAATGTTTAAGAAAGGTTTTTATAATGTAATTTTTTAAAGAAAGAGCAACATTTAATGCATTTAAAATATCTTTATTAATCCTATACTGCCTCATGTAGCATTAAAGCATTGTGAATATTTGGTTTTGTTCCTTCTGAATGTTCCTTTTGTGATGAACTGGTTGCAGTAGCAATGGAGCTATAGAAATTGGGCAATTATCTCATAAATGTTTAGTGATATCTTACAAATTACCATCTGACATGATTACAGAGCCATTTTGCTGTAAAAGCATTTGTTGTTTAAGTATATTTATATACCACAGTGGTCTGTATTTCCCCTGGTCCCTACTCAGACACTACTCCTATGTGCAAGCACTGAGCTTTTCTACCCCTTCTACAGCTCACCTTTGGGACAGCTGTGCTAAGATTAATCTGCTGGAGGTGTCATAACAATTTTCTTTTGAGTGTGGTTTTCTGGTAGTTTTCAACTGGAATAGGAGAGGATACCTCATAGGTTCCCTACAACATCTGCAATATTTTGGATTCTTTGTGAGGTTCTGAAGTTCTGAAAGTGCTGGCAAATTTTGATTTTATGACACTGAACTGACAGGGTGGCCAAAAAAATTTAAAAAATTAAATATCTTAACATAATTGGGCTATTTCTAGGAAGGGGTAACCACAAATGTATTTGAGCAAACCTCCCTGTTTTTGATTAATGAATTAAGTGGCAGCATTGAGTATGGGCTGATCTCATCCTCCAAAAGGTTGACTCCCACTGCTTATGGGACCTGACTGATACACCCCATAACTATACATTTTTGAAGTTGGCTTTATTTATGGCAGAAAATCAGCTCAAAAAGGACTCCACTCTAAATTTTGATTTTTTCACTTTATCTCCCAATAGTTAAATTTTAAACATTATATCCAACCTATAATGCAAGTTTTCCCAGAGAACAGGAACTGAATGTGGAGACTGCAGCCTGTGGTACATGGAATAAAACCAAAGCAGTTTGCTCAGCCCATCATTTTTTCCTCCTCCTTCTACAGAGTGAATTTTGTCCCATGTGATGATCATTTTAACTGTTCAGAACAGGTTCTGCTTCATCGTAGACATGAATTCTTTCTGGCTTTCAAAAAGGGTCTTCCCAAAGCTGATCAATGCATTCCCTGCTTTTTCCCATGCTCTATCAAGGCCTGATCCTGCTAAGAGCAGGAGGTGCTTGGCCCACTGACCTTCTCCCAGAATTCCTGCCAGTTAGGAGTGGTCAGCACCCGGCAGGATTTGGCCTTTGCTTTGCACAAAAACCTCCCTCAGTTTGAATGTTTCATAAAGTATGTTTAAACAGTCGCAGCTAGCAAAGAACTTTGATGAGGCAAAGGGGTAATTGGATTTTCTTGTTCTATAATTAAAAACGTATATATTACATTCACATTAATACCAAAAGAGTTCATCATGATCAGTGTTATTACAATGAATACCAAAGGATTTAACAGTGATTGGCCACTTAGTTTAAAGGGTACCTGAAATCATTAAATTGTTTGCTGGAGGGCTTTTAAGGCCTGTTGGATCACCTGCTATTTCATTTTTTTTTACTCCTGGCCTGCAATGTGAGGTTTACTTTTACAAAGTAGGAGCAACAAGGTGATCATTTTCCTTTATTATTCCCTTATTGACTTCCAGTTAATTTTAATCTTTGCATTAAGTGACCTCTATTAAGCTTGCCAGGTATCTGATTACTCTGCCAAGGTTGAGACCAGAAGGCGACCTATTGCACCACATCAATTGTCCTTCACAGAAGCCCTTACTGTTAATCAAGAGAGGAAGATTAAAGGAGATCAGAACTATCAGCCTGGAGTGAATTTTGCATTTGAATACACCTTTCTAGCAGTGTGTGTGTATTGTCCTAGAAGAAAATAAATATGAGCTCTTAGGAGCAGCTTCTGCTCAAATCTCCGCTGAGAGAAGTTCTCAAGGCAATGTGGCATCTGTAGCCTTAGCTCTACCCTTAAAAACTTTAATATGTTTGTAAAACTCTAAATTAGATACATTTTAATATATCTGTAAAATCTCTAAATAAGCTTTCTCATATTTGGTTTGGACAAAGACAACTTCCCTTTTTTCTTTTCCTGAAATCCTAAAATGCTTACATTTAATTTTTCTCAGTTCTACATAGGTACAAATGAGCTTAATTAACTCTCATTCTCAGAATCACAGAATCTTTTAGGTTGGAACAGACCTCTAAGATCAACAAGTCCAAACATTAAACCTACTCATCTTAGGTTGTTGGATAGGTTAGAGTTGACTTTTCATCAGCACGTGAAGGTTCACACTTTGAGGCAGCTCCTCAGGGGTTGTTGGTCTTTGTAGAATTCCTTTTGGAGAATTCAGAATTTAGAGTTTGTAGAATCCCTAAATTTGTATCAACTTGTGCATTTTCATCTGGTAAATCTCAGTGACCCCAATTATTTTAACAATAAATTTATTTGTACAGGAAAAATATTAATTTTCTTGTATTTAATTCTCTTAATGTGTTCTGGAACTTTGCCTGAAATTCTTACGGACAAAAATTCTGAAATTATTGTTGAAAGCTACTGTGTGGGTCTAGAAAAGATATAATAAATGTATGTAATAATAAATGCATTGATTGCTCCCTGATTATAATTATGCCATTATACATTAGGTTTCTATAGTTTAAAAATTTAATCTCTTGTCTTGAAACGATTTCATGTCTATGACTTCACCTTTGATCATCTACAGATGTAAAAAAACCCTTGAAATTTAAAAAGAAGGTAAGTTGGTGTTAAAATCAGAGTTTTAGTGCAATTAAGTATTTGCAAGGTCAACTACTGCAGTCTAAAATATTCTGAACTAGTTCTGAATATATCAAATTAATAAATATATTCATAGAGGGGAAAAAAAGTGAAGATTAACATCTTTTTAGCTTAGGAATCCAACAAGTGCTTTAAATAGAGACCTGATCTATTTGGAAGATATTTTTTGAAACCTAAAATCCTCTTTTCTCTTTTTCCCAGCATTCCTATCCTGCACAAAGCCTCCCAAGCCTGGTCAGTTTGTTCAGCTTTCCTAGGAGCTTGTGGAGCTTAATTTCAGTGCAGGGGATCCCAAGAGCTTTTCTCTTTTATAATCAATTCTACCTGCACCAACTTATTCTTAATATAAAAATGACCAGTTGGAACATGAGAATGTCATTTTATTGGGATTCAGGTCAATAATTGTATTTATTTTCCTGACAGAAGAGTCACCTCCAGCATTCAGTAACTTGATTATTGTGCTTAATTCATAACAAAATTGGACTAACCCAACCCAGAAATGCTTTTGTTCTATGGTTAACTCCTGTTTTTAAATAGTTTTATGATATAAAGACTTTTATTTCCTCCAATTAGACAGAAAAGTTGCCCAGCTCTTCAGCTCTCCAAGGGAAATTTTGAATGATTTAAAAACTTATGTGTTGATGCATCTTTATGACTTAAATCGCAGCAAACGTATTTATAACTTTTGTTATAATAACTTATTTATAACTTTTGTGTTATGAGTGCTTTGGCTTCCCCTAAAATATTTCTTTTTTTTAACAAGTCCAACAAGCACAGTGTGGTCAATGACAAGGCATCCTGAGCCTGGCTTGTTCCAATCAACTTCTGCAGGAGCGGGATCGCCAGGGGATCGCGGGAGTCGGGAACAGCGTTTAGCACTTTGCTGACCTTGAGTCCACCTTTTCAAAACTCCTTCTGGAACCAAGATTTTTTCCAGCCATTTTCAAGTGATTTCTTCCACTTTCTCCAGAGACTGAAACACTTGATTGACCTGTGATGTTCAGTGAAATTCTTGCACTGGAAATGAAAAAAATGTTGGAAGTCCTAGACATGAAAATGCTCATGAACTTTTTTTTTTTTTAAATCTTCAAAAAGTTTTCAATGTATCATCTGTCCAGGGTGTTTAACAACAGGTATTTGGGGTTTCTTTTCATTGTGAAAGAAGATTTAGAAGTAAACATGAAAAATAGATATTTAATTTTAAATGAATTATTTTTACCTGTATTTTAACCTTGTAGATAACACTTTGTCTCACTTGAGAGTTGCTAATAACCAGGAAATGATTACTGAGAACTTCTGAAATGACATCGAGTAAAAAATTAAAGGATGTGAGGAGACTTTTTTTAAGAAATAAAAGCTTTTAGAGCTGAGATCATGATAAATTATTTCTCAGCATTCCTTAGAAAGAATAATGGAGCTGAAGTTTGTACTGTGTGTATTGTGTTACTTGATGAATCTCTGGCTCACAGTACCTACATGAAAACAGGACTCCCCAAAGACTTGTCAGGACTCTATGTTAAAAAAGTTTGCACAGGGAAGGAGATTTTATTATTTCTAACTCACTTTTACATCTTATATTTTTTGCTTAAACTTGGTAGACATTTTGTGGCATCAGGAAAAAGGTCTTTCAGCTTGAAATTTTGAATCAGTCCATGCTGAATCAACTGAGTGGTGGAAACGAGTCATGATTGATCAGTTTTCTGTGTTAGAAAACCAAGGAAAAGAAAAAAAAAAAGGTTTCTTTTTACTAAATTACTTATTTTTTTTTTAATATCCAAAGTTTAACCTTACTTTGAGGAATTTACCTATTAATTATTTTCCAAATGGCATCAGCAACAAATATAGGTGATACATTCGCCAAATAAGAAATTCTGCAACAGTAAATATTTTAGTATTTGTATAATGCCAATTTGCTCTCTCAATTTATTAGACAGAAAGTTTCTCTGTTGAAATGTACCAAACCAGCATCCAAAACTGCAGCTTAATTGCACTGAAGCACAATTTTCTGAAAATCTGCATCTTGAAAGCTTCAACTGTGTAAGTTTCTTCATGCTTTTCTTTATAATAGTCCCCTGGATGAGAGTTAGGTTTTGTTTGTTTTTGTGTAAAAAAGTGGGACCAAACACTGAATTAATGAAAGTTTTAGATGAACATTTGAAAGGTAGATATGTAGGGCTTCATTTATTTTAAAAATTATTTTTGAGGCTCCATTTGTTTATTCTGGATAATTTTTCCTGGCTGGATGAATTATTGCTTCCTAGGGATCCATCCAAGTCCTGTGGGCTGCCATTGGCCTCTGGGCACTAGTGAATTCCAGTGTTAATTTTATTAAGCCCTGGGATTTCCTCCTCCTGGTCACTTTTCCCTGGAAATGAAGTGTGGAACATGCAGGGTCTCAGCTGCACCAGATCCCTCCCACAGCACATGGAACGGGGCATGGCATGGACAGCATCTATAATTTAATTGTACAGCCTGAGTGTTATTCTCTAATCCCCTTGCTCTGCTGTGTCAGAAATCAGGGCTTGATTGTTTGGCTGAGTTTCCACGTTCCAGAGGTGATACTGGGTCAGTTCTAAAAAAAAGATGAGAAAAAAAGGAAGCTGTGCAGTTGCAGAACTGTTCTGTGCTACAGGCAAGTACAGTGTGCTGGTGAGAAAAAGGAGTTTTATGGCTCAGGAGAAAATCCTATATCCATCCCAGCCCCAGAATAGGATTCAAGTTTAGCACCACGTGGTACAAAAAGTTGTGCAGCCTTTGGTTTGCTGTTTAATCTGGTTGCTCATCTATCAAATGAGGATATTGATTCTGATCTCTCACAATCTCCAGCGAGATTTTTAAGGGAATATATGAAGCACCTATAGATCAGTGAGCTCTGCAGACATGTTTTAGAGTGCAAAGTGCTTTTAAATGGTGCAGCTGTCTGCTGGGCTGTGTTTAAGGCTTGGTTCGCCTAACGCTGCTCCCTGTTTTGAGCAGAGGTGCTCGGGGGCTGGCCAGGCTGCCTTGCAACATAGCTGGCAGAGCCTGCTGGAAAACAGAGCTGGAAAAGTCAATGCAGCTCTTGCTCAGGTTAAAGGGAAGCCTGCATTGTTTTACCTTTCGTTGTAATTCCGAGGGCCACTCCAGTTCAATGCAGGCTGTATTAATGTGCATCACTTATCCATACACTGAGTCAGTCAATGACTGCATTGATCCAGGCCTGTGTTTTCTTTCAGAGGATGCTGCAATGAGGCAATAGAAATCATTAGGGCTTGTGATATTGAAATCCTCTTGGTGCTGGCAGACCTGGAGCTCACATTTCACATACTGTTGCGGCAGCACAAGAGCAGTCATGCCTGGAATTTCGAGTGAAAGTTTCTGTTTATATTTTTCTGTTGAGTGAACCTGCTATGTTTTGTTCCTTTCTCTTGTACTCAGGTTATTTTACTGAGGTCTGTTGTGTACCTGGCAAGGTGGTCTAGGGCAAGGTGTCCCTGCCCAAGGCAAGGGGTGGGACTAGAAGGGCTTGGAGGTCCCTTCCAAGCTAAACCATTCTGTGATTTGATGATTTTATGTACAGGATGCAATCTTTTCTTCTTGTATTGAACGTGATTCTAGGAATGGCATGGCCTGGGTCAGAAAGGGCCTTAGAGATCACTTTGTTCCAACCCTTTCCATGGGCAGGGACATCTTCCACTAGAGCAGGTTCCTCAGCTCTGGTGTTTCCTGGTAAAACCCTCTGAAGGTCTCAAACAGCTCTTCCAAAACCTCAAATTATTCAATATCCTCTTCTTAAGGTCTCTCACTCTTTTAGTTGTCATCACAAACATCTAAGAGTGAGACAGTTTTTGTGCCTTAGTTTTTCCCAAGCTTTTGCAAATGGCTGGATGTTTAACAGACTTCCAAAGTTGATACCTTGTTCATTAATAACAGTAATCTGATCACTGCAAAACTGTTTATGAGTTCTTCTTCAGGGAAGAATGCAATCTAAGCAAAAACAACCTGTTAAAAGTAGAAAACAGAAGGAAATGATGTGACCCTGGTAAACATTATGCAGGGGGTTTCAGCAATCTGCAGACTCATTATTGTGAATTTCTTTAGGATATTCAGAGAGGGAGAAGGGGAATAATGACCTACAGTTGGAGGCATGAATAAGACAGCATTCAAAAAGCTGAAAGTTTAATTTGGGGAATATGGCTGAGGAAGAAATGGCAGCAGGGAAAACAAGAAGAAATTTGGAGAACATTCCCCCAGTCACCCAAGTAAACCCCCACTAAATACACCCAGCAACTTGTGCTCATAAATCCGTGTGCAGGACGGCAGTTGTCAACAGGTCGTTCCAATTTTCAAATGAGGTTTGTCCTTGCAGGTTTTCTTCACACCTCTCCTGATGGCTGCAGGATTAAGACTATAAAAAAAGCAGGTCATGGAAACAAATTGGAAAATGCCAACCCTCCCTCCAGCTTCACGTTTCCTTTTGAAATACTGCTTTAAAAAAAAATAAATCTCCCAAGGAGATCATTGATGACTTGAGGGATGGAAGAATTGGGGTATGGATGCTTTAGGAAATGTGTCAGGCTTTTGGGAGGTTATGGAGCTGATTCAACTAATCTGGATGTATTAGGGGAAATCTCCCTGGTCTACCCCACCTGAGCATGGCAAATATTCCTTTCATTTCCTGTAGCGGACCTGAAGACGTGTTACGAGGTGGCTTTTTCTGGATGATCCTGAGATAAACAGAAACTTCATAAGAAAAGCTTTACTTCATGGTAACCCCACTGCAATTCCGAGGGCTTTTGGATAAAGTTTTGATAACACCGGTAAGGAGCAAAGTGTTACTGAAGGCAGAGGCGTTCAGGTGAAACCCTAACCCCAAATCTTGACTGTTTGTTACTATTAAAGACCTCTTGGCACTTTTCACAAGAGCAGAGGTGTGAGCCCTGGTGTCCTGGCCAAATTCCAGCCTGGGTAATTAAATTCTGTGCTCCTAAAATCCCCCCTGTAGTTTCAGCCTAGTCCAGGATTCCTCATTTCCTCCGCGAAAGCGCGGCACAGAATTGCTTTGTGCTGGTAAACAGCTGCCACAGCTCACCCCGGAGGAATTGCTGCAGCTCAGTCCTCAATCTCTCTCTGTCTCTCCTTCACACTCACACAGGGCGCAGCACTGCCCCAGAGCACCCACGAGCATCCCTCCTCCCTGGCAATGTGGGATGCAGGAATTGTGCAAGGCACAACCAACCTGTCAAGCAACCCTGAACCCCATTCCCCTCTCTTAGCCCAATATTATTAAAGCCTGCTCAACTTTAGGACTCTAGCCTAAAAACACCTTGCTATTTCTGAAGATCTGGGGAGATAAAGCGTTGCTGGTTCTGCTCCCCTTGATTTCTGGATATTGGTCATACCTGGTAAATGGTTTCATTTTCTTTGCTGAGGAAGAAATCTTGAGTCCACTTCTACTGGGGCTTGTTAAGCTGTTGCCTTGGGGGCCAGTTGATCAGTTGTTAAGTAGTAAGCAGCTTTGGCAGGCAACAGGCGTAGGATCCCCTGCAGCTACTCCAGCCTGCCCATCCTATCATTCTTCAGAGAGGGAGCCAGGGTATTGTCTTAGAAGTGCAATAATGATAAAATACGGGCAGAACCTCTTCCCTCCACTTTGCATGCACAGGTATTTTAGTAAACTCCATGGCATCTGGAGGGACAAATATATAGATAAATATTTACTTGACAATAGTGGTTGTAAAGTCCGACTGAGGATTTTTTTACAGATTTTTTTTTGATGATAAGTCAGGAGCTCTCAGTGAAAAGGCTGAGAATTGGGGCAGCTGTACTGAGAGCTCCTCAGCTGTTTGTCCTGGCTGTTATCAGCTTCAATTCCTCATGAAAAATTATAGGAAAATATGTCAGAAATCCTGGCCACAGAGAGCCAGCCTTGGTATAGGATAATTGTACCATGCTTCTATCTGACAGCAAGGAAGTTCTTCAGTTGTAATTTTTTTGAATATTGCTATTACTTTATTCTTATTTGCTACTTTAATTGTTGTGTCATATTTGCCTGAAAGGTGTGACACTTTCTAAGCATTGGGCTGAAAAAAAAGAGCCAGCTTTGTCATTTCTCTATCTCAGAAACATTTCTGTGCTAGCAGAAATATCTATTTTCCAATCTTTGTGCACAGTGAGAAATTTCATCCGTCTGATTTTTCCTTAGCTAAGTACACCGGGAATGATTCAAAGCAAGCTCGACAGATTCCTGCTTTTCACATGCCAGTAGGGTTTTTTAAAATGTATTTTATGCTGGGCTTATTTTGTTTGGTTTTTTGGTTGACTGAATTACCTATATTCCTTGAAATGGTGTTTAGTAATTCTCAGCGACTGCAGAGATGCCTACTGGGAAGTGGTCAACGGATCACAACAAACCTCACTGACTCCAGGCTCTCCTACTGCTTTAACTCAATTGCACTTTCTTATCCGAAGCCACATCTCTTAGGAAAATCCCAGAAATGCTGTTTGCTGTGAAGCATGGTTTTAATATTATCACAGCTATTTGAAAAGACAAAAGATTAGAAAGACTATTTGGTGCTGAAGGAAGAAATAGTTTCAAGGGATGGATTTACCACAAACAAGACTCACATTTGCTGCTGATGTTGGCCCCAGAGTCTGTCTTCAGCTAAATCATCACCCCCTTGATGCTGGGTGTAACTTCTATGGATATGAAAGGGGGTGGCCATTCTTCATCCCAGTCTTGATCTCCTACAGGCAGTAAATAATTACAGGGGCAATTGTAGCTTGGGATCTGTCTATCTATCTATCTATCTATCTATCTATTTATCTATCTATCTATCATCTATCTATCCATCCATCCATCCATCCATCCATCTATCCATCTATCTATCCATCTATCTATCCATCTATCTATCCATCTATCTATTTTTTGGCCTGTATTGATAAGGTGTCATTGGGATTCTAAGCTTGTTAAAAAGTCAGATGAGGAGGTGTGGGCCTGATAATTAAAATATGAATGGATTTTAAGGCAAACTGGATGCTAAATTCCAAATCCATGGAGCTGTTCCATAAGAAAACCACTGGCATCCTCAGGAAGGACTATGATCCACTTACAGTTTTGCAGCAAGAGATGGGATAGGTGTGGCCATTTATTCTAAACAGCTGAAATCTGACACCTCTGTCACGACATAAAATAAAAAAAATTGTTGTTATGAGTATTTACCAAAAGGAGATGGGGCAAAACTTTCAGAAGTGGCTGGTGGCCACCAGAGTGCACAGGCAGCATCAAGTCCAGAGGAATGATGGATAAGTCCAGTTCATCCCACAGAGGAATGGACCGGGCTTTATTGACAGGCGTCACCTCCAGCAGGATGGCAAACGCCCCAGGCTCCTGAGTCTCTGCACACTTGTGTGTATTTGCTGCTGGTTTCTCCAAAAATGACCTCTCCTGCCCCTCCTCTTCAGCCAGCCTCTACAAAAACACCTTTATCAGGCGGGCAGGGAGGGAGGGGCAGGCAGAAAATGGAAATGCCTTAGTAAGTAGAGTCTCCAACTAAAATAGTTATTGGCTTTAGAGGCAGAGATCTTAATTTCTAAAATAGGATTCTTTGCAGTGCTTTGCCTTCCTCTGCAGTGACTTTCTCCTGAGCTGAGTGTTTGTTAGTGGAAACACCACAGCAGTTTGTTCCTTGCCCCACAGGACACCTCCAGCAGATCTATCAATTCTCTGCAGCCAAAACATTCACATTCTCTCTCTTAGGTCAGCACAGAATCTTAGAATGGTTTGGGCTGGAAAAGACCTTAAAGATCACCTCAGTCCAACCATGGGGGATGGAACTGTGCATCTTCTTTCTTTGTTTGCTTCTTCCTCTGAGAAAAAACCTTCTCTCTTTCATACTTAACACAAAATCAAGCAAAGAACATTCTCTGGTTCTGTGGCTTTCTCCCCACTGATGGCAGGGATCACAGTCCAGAAAGCAGCATCCTCTGCAGGTTGGATCTTCAATACATCAAACGCCAACGTTGGCATTGTTTTGAGAGGGTTAACTAAGATTAATGAGAAAAGAAACATGAAGCCATGGAGGATCAACATTACAAATCAATGTCTGAATAAATTTAATGTGCATTCCAGCTGTACTTTACCTGGCATGATCCTGATTCTTACGAGTGTATCTTTTATGCTTCTAAATAACCCAGTAGGACAGGAGCACTGCTTCCACTTTAATAATACTTTATTTAAGCTTTATGCAGTAGTCAATGTATTGATTTAGGACGAATTTGTAGAATAAAAAAAGAATCCTTAATAAGGTACAAATACACTTCTCCAGCTTCTGCATTCCTCATCCGTAACATTTGCAAACTGTAACTCCAGTATTTTAATTCTGGAAAACAAAGTCATTAGAAAATAAACCTGGACTTGCTGGGAGTTAGAACTTCAGTCTGGATGAAGTAACTTCCCTGAAAGGTGGACTCTTTATATTCTATCACTTTATCTACAACTTTTGAGAGCAGATGAAAAGAGAACAAGCATTTTATTATTCTATACCTAATTAACGCTCAGACCTGGGAAATGGCACCTGTGTCTCTGTGAATTTGTTGTTAAACTTCACGACAGGCTGGACTGGCTTTATTTCCTAAATGAAACCCCTGCTACCCTAAACCTGCTTCCCAAAATTGCCATTTGTGCCGCGGACCTGGCGGAGCCGCGGCCGCGCCGCTAATTACACGCGTGGAGGCAGCGACAAAAGGAGACCTTTTCCATGAAAACGCTCGTGCCGGCCAGCCTCCTAATCAGATTCCAAGGAATTGAACTTGCAGAAAGTTTGTGCTAGCCTTGTGGATTTTCATTTCAGATGTTGTCAACTCAAGGGCATTTGGACCAATCAATATCTGTCTGTCTTCTCGCACAGAGAAAGTTGGCTATTAGAAAAGAGAGGCTTAGAGCAGGCTCAGCCAATACCATTAGCCCTTGCCTAAGGGCAGTTGTGGCCGTGTGCCGGGGTAGGCACCTGCCCCCTCCCCTCCCCCACCATTAAGAAGGCCACTGGGGATGTCATTTGGACATAGCGGGCAAAGAGCACTTCTTTATTCTTTCTCTTTTTTACACCCAGACTTCACCAAAAATCAATAAATCTGTTCTTTGCTTATTTTCAGAACTTTACTTCAATATAAGCAAGGACTTTCCTTCCAGCTACAAACTCCAGTAGCACCAAGTCAGGGATTTTTTTTTTTTTTTGTGTGTGTGTGTGTATTTTTTTATTTTCCTTTCTCTGTTCCAATTTGAGAGATAATTGGAAATAATATCTACTGTTTCTTCTTTTCCCTGCGAAAGATTTTTTAGAAGAAAGACCTTGATCTGCTGACTCTTTTCATGATTCAGCACTTGATTTTTCTCTCCTTGCTCTCCTTTTATTTATAATGATTTTAAACGATCAGGGAGGGAAGTGATACATTTCTTTGTTTTCCAATCAACAAATTTTTCACCATATTGAATTAGGTTTTGCTATTTTCTGTGTCAAGGCACTATTAGTGACACTGCTCTTGATAATTCTTTAAATATGAGCAATCACCCTTCAATTTTAGGCAGCATTTCTGTACATGGGAAGCAGGAATATATTCTGGGAAGGCATCAAGCCTATGCATGAATGCTGTGAAAAATTTTTTAAGATACATTTTTGAGTCTACTCTTTCTCTGAAATAACTAAAAAAAAAAAGGTAAAATAAAGATTATTGAGCTCAGTGACCAAACCAAGTGGCAATGGGCTTACATATGGAGCCTTCAGAGAGGATGGTAAAAAACCTGGAAGACATGCCAGTAAATTGTCACTGAAAGGATATTCATTGAGAAGCTGATGGCAGAGGACAAAGGGAGAAGGTAAAAGCAGAAATCTAGTTGATTTGGATGGAAAGAACTGTAGAGATGGTCCACTAAAAAATAAACCAAACAAAAAGCAATCAAACAACAAAGAACCCAAACCAAAACAAACCCATATGAAACAGTTTGGAAGGAAAAATGTAGGACTAAATCTTGAAGACAGAAAGTTTTTTGGTCAAAACTTGTGGTGGGAGTGAGTGGTAATAATTTTATTTAGCAGGTGTTACCAGAGGTCTTCATGCTGAGCTTTAATAGATGCACAAACATTGTCCTTTTGGCTATGAGAAGTGAGAATGGACCAAGCTCCTGAAAATGGGAGTATCCCATCCTCTGCCAAACAGTCTGGTCACATAATGCATGTCTCAGCCAAATTCTACCCCTTCTACTATGGGATTATATTTATCTCAAAAAATTAAGGAGCATTGTTTAGATAAGAAGACTAAGATTTACCTCAAATAATTTAGTGAAGTGGGTTGAGACCCACTGCAGACCTGGCCTGAAATTATCACCTTGCTGAATTCCCATAAATATAGAATTTGAAACTTAGGGAATACCACAGGATGAAGATTCTTTTTAGCTGGGTTTGTACCACAGAAATGCAAAGAATTAAAATGAAAGAGGATCAAATCACATGAAGTCATGAGTGGAAAAAGGTTGGGTCATGTTCCACTGAGAAATTCAGCATTTTTTGGCTATTTCACTCAAATAACAACCAAAGAATGTTGTTATTAAATATTCTTCAAATGACTTGTGAGAGCTTTTTAAAGTTCAAAGATTTCCATCATCCAAAGATGTCACAGATAGTTTTGTGATGGGGGAACAGGCTGGAAGTTCAGCCAAGATCCTCTGGATGTGAGTGATAAAACATCTAGGCTGCTCAGCCATGGCCAGTTGTGCTGGTTTGAGTTTGAACGGTTTAATTGGCACTTTACCTGCTTTAAATCACCAGCAAGGTGCTAGAGGACAGTCAGGACCAGGAAGCCTTCTCCTTCTTCCATGGATGATCTGGAATGTGGATGAATTTCCATGAGGAATGGGAAGATCCTTGCAGCTGGATTCCCTCAGAAGATATCAGGATTCAAGGAGCAGAGTGAATGTTATCCCAGAGCAGGTCAATGAGTAAGTAGGAAAGGGGCTTTTACCTGAAGATTTCCATGTGGTTTGTAGTATAAACAGACTTCATGATAATATGGACTAATTTCTAAAGTGTCTTTAAATTAACACAATTTTGGGATTTGAAACTTTTTCCCTTTTTTTTCCCCTCCTCTTTTTTCCTGTAAAATGCACAAAGGTCAAGTTTAGGGCTCCTCTCCCAACCTGGCAGGACTCCTGCATTGCCAAGTGCTCCTGCTCATCCATTTCCAAGTGCTCCTACTTGCTGCTTCATTGAAAATAATATTACTGTGCTAAACAACATCATCTTGGAATCACTTATGGGATTTCGTGGTGTTTAAGGGATGAAGGCCAGGATTCTGTACAGTGAAAACCTCCAGTGGAAGAAAATAAGGTTCATTTCTTATGAACCCCTTAAACAGCTGCACTTCATTCAATGAATGCATATGGAAAAAAATGCACAGGCAAAATTTAATTTACTACTGATGTTATAATGACTTGGTAGGATTTTTTGAGACTGATGGGTCTGGAGGTAGATTTTGTGGCTACTTAATCTCAATAGCTGGAAATATTTCTTCATTTAAGTGAGGAAATTTGTTATGCCACCGAGTGATTATTCATTGTATGGATTATCGTTAGGAACTAGAGCAAGATCCTTTCTTTTTGATATTTAAATGGAAAGAAAAAAGAAATAGCATGTCCTTTTCAAAACAAACAGTTCAAAATGACTGGTCAATACCAACTATTAAAATAACCCAGATAAGTTCCTTAGCTAGATTCCTACATCATTAAACTCTGAGGAACGTTGTTTAGGGAATTTTTGACTAATTTGATTGTGGAGTTAAGATCCATGAGCTGGGTAATTATTACAAGGTCCAAAGTATGGACCCACTGTCCTGCTAGTGCTGTGATGTGCATTTCCACCACATTTTTTTTAAATCCCACACAGTCATCTGTCCAAAGCTGTAGGATGTGGAACAATAGGTATAAAATAAATTATATAATACTTTAAAAATTTGTTAAGTCTCCTTAAGAAAAAAGTAATTATAGAACACCTCTTGTTCTGTTATTCACATTATTTCTCATAATCATTTCACCAAATTCTTTCAATTAGGTGCATAGAGATATTTTTTAAAAAATATATTTATATAAATATCCTTCTGTACTGTGGAACTTCTGCTACTGAGTTAGGAATTTGATTGTTACCTCTGTCATTAGAAGAGAAAAAGCATCTGAAAGTTAATCTCTGACCTTCTTAAGCTCAAATATGTCCAAAATTTAAATAACAAAGAGTACAGAAGAGTTTTAGAGTATTAGAAAAGTACATGAATGAAAATGGTTGTCTTCTGCTTATACTTCACATCCCATGGCAACAGAGCATTTATGACTGAAGGAAATCTCAATAATTGTGTAAATTAGAAAGTCCTACTTAGGAACTTAAGTTGTAGAAAATAGATGTCAAGAATTTGCCACAGTCTGCTCACAGGCTCATTTTGTGAAGAAGCAGCTTGGCCTTGCCTAAACCAACTGGAATTCAAGCTACAGCGGGAAATGCACAAATACTTTCCAGGACACGCTTTAAAAGTAATGCAGGTTATTTTTTCCTTCGGATATTCAGAAATTTCAGCATTCACAAGGCACGAGAACGGGGACAGATGAAGCGTTGGGGATGCAAACTCCCTCAGTCCGTTTTGCCAGACTGGTTCCATTTTAACCGCGGAGCAGCCAGGGGGATGAACACATTTTCCTGTGGGCTCCCCAGTGTCAGCAGTGGAGCACATTAGTGTCACTTGTGGCTGCAGCGTCCCTGGTGTGGGCGCCTGTCTAATGGACAGTGGTGGGAGCTGCAGACATCAAACCCCTGAGCTGGAGCCCATCAGGCAGCAAGCGGCGGATGTGTCAACTCCGGCTTCTTTGCGGAAAATGTTTCTCCTCGTCTCCAGCCCCGTTGCTCCCACTGAGTGTGCATGCCAGCTTTAGTGCCTGCTCCACTTATTTCAGGTATTTTTGTGTCAACCGCTGGGTAACAGTCTTAAACTGTCTCTTTTTTTTTGCTGACAGTGGTAGGAAATATTCTTCTTTGACCAAATCCTGACTCTTCCTTCTTGTTCAGGTAAAACTAGTTGGAAAATCTCTGGCTGGAACAAAGAATTGCACATCCAGCTTGCTTCACACGAACACTGCAAAAAAATTAGAGATGTGAAGATTTTTTAAATAATATGACTGATCATCGGCCTCTAAGACACAAGAGGAATCCATGTTTTAGAATTTGTAAAGACCGAATAAATAATTTTCCATAACTACAGCATTTTACTTTGGCAAAATGGAGCCAAAGTAAATTGTAAATATAAATAAGCCAATTTAATTTGCTTATTTACAACATTAATTAAAATATTATAGTTCTGATTTTTAAAAAAAATATATGCTGCTGTTTATTGTGACAAATATTTGAAATCTCAGCGCTCAGTTCTCAACAGAGCTCCTTGGTGTGTTTCAGAGCCTCACACAGTTAAAATTATTCCATTAGGCTATTAAAGCATGGAATGTGCAACATGCCATCCACCTCAAGGCATTTCTCTGCTCATTTTTATCTTTTTGGATACCTGTAGCTTCCTTTCTGCACAAACATTTTACTGCGAGCGTTCTCTCGGATCTGCCAGTTAACTTCCCCTTGAAGCCCGGTGGCCTTCTCTGCTCTGGTGGTCACTCATCTCGACCCTCTCAGATCTCAGAAGGGGGTGGCAGCAACACACTGAATGAAATATCAAGCAAATTCCCATCAAATGGCAGCACGACCCCCCCAGGTAACAAGCAGACGTCAGGTGTAAAACCATTCTGTCCCATGACTCGTCCTTCTCTGCGCGGATGGCGCCAAGGCACGTTTTCCAACCTAATTCAGAGCAGTTCAGTGCCATCCCTTCCCAGATCCCTGTGTTGGGGTTCTTAATTAGCAATGCAGTGCTAGGTAGGTGATGGGAAAGGAGAGGGGAAGAAACAGCCGGCAGAGAAGAACTGTTTTATTGATGCCGGTAGTCTGGGCTAAAGCACAGCTCCTGCTGCATTTCTTCCAGCAGCGCGAGCTGAATCTTTTCCCTCATTTGATACAGTGACCTCTCAAGTGCATCATTGCCCTGAGGGCTGAGGGCAGTCCAGCAACTGTTAAACCCCTTGGGTTGATAATCTTCTCCCACATTTGCCCTTAACACCAGACATACCACCATTAGCTACAGCTCCACTGGTGCTCATTAGAGCCGATCAATATAGACTAACATAAAGAATGCTGCTGCGCCTTCTGTTATTTTTCAGTTACTGCAAATTTACAGACTTTTCACCTACAATGCGAGGCTTTGCTGCTGTGCTATGTAAAAAAGAGGATTTGAGACTTAAAAAAACAAACAGCAATTTTTATTAGATGCCTAAATGCTATTTATCCTGATGCTCAAAATACCTCGTTACTAGAGACCGGATGGGAGATGTTCTGCACAGAATTCTCTTTGGATTAAGTTGCCATAAAATCACAACTTTTGTAAAATATACAGCAGCTGGACTGGCAAACAAAACCAAGCACATTTTAATATGAGAGAGTGTCTTAGACAGCAAAGCCTGTGCAAGTGTTTTCATGAACTTGGGCTGGTATTTTTAAGCCCACTGGCCACGTCCATGTTCTTTGCAGGTGGACAGGGGTTGTGTGGCCAGTTGAAGGTCTATACATTGAAGGCATATATGTAGAGTGGTTCCAGCACTGCAGAGTACCACCAGCAGGTGTTGCCAAAGATCATAGCAAGAACGGCAACAATTAACAAATATATCATTCTTTTCCCACGTTTTAACCCAAAGAGTCTCTCACTGATCATGATAGGAAACAACAAACTGAATCTAGTAGAAAAAAGGGCATAAAGATCAACTAACATCTATTAGACGTTTCACAGGGAATAATACACAAGTGTTCAATTCATTGGGAATTGGAATTATAAGTATTTTTAGTTTTCATTTGCATTTGGCAAAAGAAAGATCAAAAATCTTCATTGGATTTGCCAAATTGCAGCGCCATGCAAATATAAAAGTTGGGATTTCTCCTGCTTTGTTCAGTCCTTTTAGTCATTCAAATTTTATGATTGTGCTTGGGATATAAAGCAAGGAAAATACAGCCTCTGACCAACTTCAAGAAAATATTAATAAGATAGAAAACAAAGATTTTATTCAGTACAAAGACAAATATCCCTTATGGATAAACTCAGCCACCCCATCAAATAGGATGGTTAAATGGGTATAGAGAACATTAAAAATACTGACAGGACTTTGAATTCCAGTGAATCAAGGATAATAAAGCCTCATCCATACCGAGTCTTTCCATATTCCTAGGACTTAAGGCCTCCTGCATCTTACTCAAAATGGTGCCTTAAATATATCAATGTCAATTGCTGAGTGAAAAGGAATTCTGAGCTCTCTATTTGAGCTGAAAAAGCAGTAAATGCTAAATTTTACCTGTTTTCTTCAACAGCCTTCAACAGCTTCACTTTTGCCATCGTTCTCCAGCGTTTGAGGGATTAAATATTTCTGTTGAATGACTTATTTAGTTGGGACCTTTCTGAAGAGCTGGAAGGGTACGAGGATTTCACTTGTGGAACGTGGGATTTCTCAAAGTCCATTAAAGCACCTTTAGCTGGAGAACGACACAACTTCTCCAGATGCCTCCTTTGCTTTAGTGGGCCTATTTGCATCTTAGGTATTACTTAGTTTGAGTAATGTGGTAGGACTGAGCCCTTGATGAGAGGCTGATTAATGAAATCCGTTCTGCTGGCTGAACATAATGGAAAATGTGATTCTGTTGGCTTCTAGGGGCTGAAATTCATCTCCATGCAAACGACACCCATTTTATGGATGTCATAAGCCTCCTACTATCCTTCTGCTTTGATGGGGATTTCATCTGGTGAATGGGAGGGTGGTTGTTACATCCATTAACGTTGCTAAAATGTACCCAGTAAACCCATGGCTTATGACTTTGCCTCAAGTTGGAGTCTCCCCTTCAGGAAGAACTTGGATAAACTTGATGGAAAATAATCAGTGAATGAAACCTAAAAAGAACCCAGAAGCTTTTTGTAACAGCACAATGTTTAGAAAAAAACTACCCAAATAACTTGAGTTTTAAACTTTTAGTGAAAGAAAAGTGGCAAAATCTCTTGGTATATAACTCGATCAGTTAAATCATGGCAGATGAATTCTAATTTGCATCTTTCTCACTCAGCTTACTGTTGTCAGTGCTCTTAATTCATACTCTGCTAAATTAATGGCTGTACGATCCCAGTTCTCCTGTTTATTTCCCTGTAAATCTTGTCCTTAAACTTCTGGTCAATGGGCTTTGAGTTTCTTACCTCTCCCATGATGAGGACAGACAAGAGGCATATTTTCCGAAGCTTTTTTGCAAATTCCCTCCAACTTTTCCAACACTCACTTTTCCAGGTGTGGGATCCAGGGGGGAGCAGATATTTCAGCACTGGGTTCACAAATCTGGCTGACAGCAGCAATAATTCCTCACCACGCCTCTGGATAATCCATTATTTTCAATAATATCACAACACGGAACCGAGAGCCACTGTCCAATTGAGAGTAATATATTGTATGTTTGGATCAACAGGGAAAGGTTTTTAGGAATTTTCTCTTGTCAGAGCTGGATATATATTCCAAACCTTAATTATTGACCAAATTGGCACTTCAAGCAACAATGTCTTTGGCTGTAAATTAGCTGGTTTTAATGGTCTGCAGCAAGGCTTTCAATATCCTCTTTAGTGCCAAGTTTGAATGATGGAACTCACTATATGTGCTGACACTTTTTATTCTTAAACACCTAACGTGCAATCTGTTCCCGGGAGTTTTAAAGGGTAAGATAAAATGTCAAAATTGTTCAAAAGTATCATGTATATTTTTTACTCAGAAAGTTACATACTCAAAACTCTAATCAGTCCACCTGGATTTATGAAATCCCTTGTTATTGTAGCGGTGTGAAAACTGGACTAGAGATAAAGAAAATGGTATTTTTATAGACTGGTCCTTGGAGATGGGGCTGCTCCTCTGTTGTCAATGTAGGCCAAAGTGCCAGTGGGAAGTGCAGTACATGACCTTAGTCAATTAGCAGGGTCTCCTTAATCTCTTGGGATTACTTTGATCTGCAATATCAAGTCTAACACCTTAATGAAATTTTACAGATAGTCACAGAAGACATCTATGTAGTGAAAAAACAATTTCATTTTATACCTAAACTCCTAACACATGCTTAATAATTCCCCAGAAGGGAAATAATAACTATAACCATATTCAACATAAATTTCACTCTTTTTTTTTTCTTCACGCTGTGTTTATGGCTGAGAAAAACAAGATTATAATAGACAGGACTTTGCTTGTGAAAACAGAAAACCGATCGAGCTGCTGATTCACATTTTTCTTGTGGAAAACATGTTCTTTGTTGCTGTTACATTTTAAATCTCCTGAAATAAGGGTGGTGTGCTAAATCTTAATTGTATTTTTTTGTATTTCTGACTTATTCACACATATATGAGATCTCAGATATATTCAGATATATCTGAAATATTTATATCAGATAAATTTCAATGTGGAATTTCCATAGGATAGCATTCTCCTGATTTGTGTATTCAACTATACTTATTTTCAAATTTGTGCTCATTCAAATCTTGTCACAGGTCTGGACACTTTTGATGAAGTTAACTGGACAACCTGGCCCAATTTTAATTATTAAGTATAATATTTATTATATAAATTATTATATAATTATTAAGTAACCATGTGACAAAAAATTTTGACTGTGTGTTGATTTTGTTTATTTTTGTCTTTGCTTACTCAGACTATTTCAACTGCAGGTCTTGCAGGACCCAGCTTGAAGATATACAGAAATGCTGTAGTGGGAATTTTATTTTCTGGGAAAAAGCTCCAGGATTCCCTTCTCAGAGGTGAAAATGTTGCATGATTCACATTGTCCTGGAGAAAAGGGGAGGGAGCAAAGGATGGGGTTTAATTAGGCCACAGCTTTATTAACTGGATTTGTCCTGGAATTATGCAGTGCTAACTCACTGTGGTCACTTCTTTCCTTCCTGGTGGTTTGTGCCACCACCAATGCCACCCCTCTGGGTGATCCTTGGGGATGGGTGGAGAATGCCAAGGTTTGACCTTCTCCTTTCTGCTGATTCTTGCCTTCTCCCTGAAGATGGAAGAAGTTTCTCTCTGCAGTCTTCAGTGCATCCTGCAGCATCTGAGGACAAGGTCCTGCCTCCGCCCTCATCTCCAGCTTCCTTGCAAAATCCCAAACCGTCTTCAGCTGGGAATTACATGATCATTTTGGATACCTGGTGGTGAAAAAGCAGAGGAGAAACCTCTCCAGCTGCTGTGGGACAGCTTGGCTGGGATTTTGGGAGGTACCCAGGGGTGCTGTGGAACAGTGATGGGGTAGTGACCACTCTTCTCTGCCCCTTGCAGCGCCAATCCGCACGGGAAAGGTCTTGGGCAGAAGAAGGAGGCTTTCTACACTCCCTGTACACATGCAGGAACCCTTTGGTGCTGACTGGATGCTTCCTAGCAGGAAAACAAAGTGGATATGGTCATTCCTGCTGTAACCACAACCTGAAAATTGCAGCATTTCATTCTCTGCTGCTGGTGCTCCCAGGGCAACCCCTCTGTTATCCAAGGCATTTCACCAAGATCTCTTTTTGACTTGGGATCTGACCTCTGGTCCTGAGGCAAAACACGAGCTGGATTTAAAGTGGGCTTTTGCCAGAGTGAGGGCTCCAGGTTTCACCATGGCAGCTCAAGAATTCACATCATCATAGAATAATGGAATCTTAGATTGGTTTGGGGTGGGAAGGACCTTAAAACTCACCTGTGACGGGCAGGGAACTTTCCACCAGACCAGGTCTCTCCAAGCCCCATCCAACCTGGCCTTGGACACGCCACATTTCTGATGCTCCACGTGGAGAACTTACCAATCCACAATTAGATTTGATTAGAGGAACCAGAGATGTTCAAGGGAGCTCTCTTATAAATTGCTTTTTCCAGTGAAATTAAGGTTTGTTGCTTAGTGTGTCATGGTTTGCCCCAGCTCTGCTTTGCAGTTTTATCCCTGGTTTTACCCCTTGTCCTTCTACAGCCAAATAGCAAAACAAAATCAGCTCTCCCTGTAAGCCCCACGAGTGAGATTTCAGTGTGCAGAATTCAAGGGACAATCCCCACAGCATTTCCTGGGTTTTAATGCATTCAGTAAGTGTAAAAACCTGTTAAAATGGAGCAGGGATGTAAAACGTGGCTCTATACCAATTAACTCATGACGGATACTCGCGGCCATTCTGCTGTGCTCTCCTCTGGAATCTGCTCCCCACAACCATAAAACCCCTTCCACAAGCCAGAGCAGGCACCAGCTTTGTCTTCATGCACATCTGTTGCATTTTTTAAAGGTAAAAATAAAGTCTGAACTTTTAAAATCCCAATTTTAATAATGCATGAAAAAGTGGAGCAGCTCTGCTTTATTTCCATCCAGGTCTCATCTTGCATCTCTTTCACCATTGCCAAATATTCCCAAAGTAGTTTCTATCCCCTCTGTCATTCCAGCTGCAGTGATGAGCTCCTGGAGACCAAGGTGAGCAGTGCCAAATCCTGGCATCCATCTCAGAATCCTGGTTTGGGTTGGAAGAGACCATAAATATCATTTAATTCACCCCTGCCATGGTCAGGGACACCTTCCACTGTCCCAGGGTGCTCCAAGCCCAATGTCCAACCTGGCCTTGGACACTTCCAGGGATGGGGCAGACCTTTTTTGGCCCTCATTTTTCACAGATATCCCTGTGAAGGAAACCTCTAAGAGGAATTTTCATCAAAATATAGATTTGAAACAGGTGTGTGAAAAAGCAAATAGTGATTATCTCACTACTAATTTCATTTTCAGCTAATTTAGCAATTACAGCTTGAAAATTTAAATTGTTTTGACCAGTCTTTTTTTTTAAATCAAGGGATTAATAAATCTATCTTATTAATATTATTTGTCTTTTATTTCTAGGCTTCAAATTAGTATTTAACTGTGTGTGAGGTTTCACCAACATAAAGACTGAAGAGATTCTTCCTCAGGAGTTTTACATTTGAACAAGGAGTGAGGGGAAAGGGTGGAAGAGCAAGTAAACAACACCATGCCTGCTTTACCAGCAGAGAACTGAGTGTTTTAAAGATGAATTTAGGTAAAAATATAAATGAATCCTGATTTTTGAACCCCTGTTCACTGTTTTCAGCTTAAGATCACACTGCAGAAGTGATTTTGCTGATACAGATAAATAAAAATATGGTTGTCCCCCTGCCCAGAGAGCTGCTGGAGCTTTATTTCCTCTTCTAGGGTACGTGATGAGACCCAGATGGGAGAAGGCAAAGCTCTCCTTAATGGCAGCTGATGTTTTCCTGGATGGAGCCAAATCAGAGCAGACAGCAAAGATCCTTATCTTAGCATGGGAAGCCTGACAGCAGAATATTTCTCTTGATTTCAGGATTATTTTGTTATGGACTCCAAAACCACACTCCAAAAATAACTCAGACTCATGTGTTTGCTGATGCCTGTGTGCTCCCCCATCCTCCTTGTACAGGTAAGTCCCAAATGCAGTTTTAATTTAAAATTGTCTCATATAACAATAAGAAAGCTTTCAAATCTAAATATGTGACATCGCTGCATACAGGATTAAAAAAAAATCTATATTCATTGTGGAGGGGGGAAAAAAAAGGAAAATATTACAAAAGACCAAAAGCTCTAGGGTTCAAGCTAATTTTTCATCTTTTCCATGGGGAAAAACACTGGTAAATGTTAAGAAACACCCTTCAAGAACCTTTAATTTGTTTTTCACTCTCCGAGATATAGATTTTCTCCTTCCCATTTAAGTAAAAAAAAATTTCCTGTGGGTTTTTAGAGTCATTTGAGAAAATATATATATATATTTGTATATTTTTCCATGCTTTCTAGCATAGTGTTGATTATGCTGTCAGAACAGACAAAGCAGAATTTGAGTTGTAGCCAGGTCCACTCATTTTTTTGTCTGCTGAGGAGGATTTTCCTGTAGATCACACAAATCTCTTGCAGGATCAGCTCCTCACTCCAAAATCTTGGTTTCGTTGGTGCGTGGCAAATGGATCAGGGTTGCCCAGCATGGATCAGGATGTTGCCATAATTATCCAATATTTTGAAGTTATTGGCAATAAGATTAGGTAATTTTATTTTTATTTTATGCTCTGATGTTGCACTTTTCAATTAATTTTGCTACTGTGGAGTTCAAGAAGACACGAATGGATCCAGCCCTGTTTATCAGCAAAATAGGAAAAAACACTGGAATTGGAGCTTTATTCTGTGTCTTTGTGTGGTCCTAGATTAATAAAGGTCTGAATATGCTTTTATAGGCACACAAATATATATTTATAATGTCTATAAAAACATATAAATATGGATGTGATTGTATGTGTGTGCATAAGCTCCATGTAATGAGGGAATCTATTAATAATACCAAGGATTTCAGTAAATTTGTAATACTTTGACTTTTCTAAACTGATCATTTCAAAGTCATTAATTACATTTATTAATATAAATTAAACAAATGTATCCTCAGAAAGGTAGAAGTCTTGGCCTCTGCATTAATGAGTTCCACTTGGATATTTGGAAGTTGACCTGGCTTTGTTTTTTATTCACTTAACCACACAAATATTTGCAGGTGTGTGAGAAAATCAGCTTTACATTTATTATTGTCCTCAGTCCATGGTTATATCTGGAAATTGACCCCCTAAATGCTGGGATGCTGAGTGGGAATTACCCTAAATTACAGTGGCCAGTGGTCACTTCCAAGAGTCATGCAAGGCATAAAGAGCATTTAAACAGGACAAAAGGTTTGTGTGGACACTGTTCCATTGCTGGTGTGGGCTGGAGTGAGCTGAGAAGGCAAAATATAAATTTGTAGTAGATAATCTTCCAGCAGGACTGTTCACATCCATGACTCTGGATATCTCACCCTGTCAAGAACAGCTAAAAACACTCAAGAATATTAAGTGCAGCAGTTGTTGCAAAAGTTCACTCGTGGTTGTTCCAAACCATGCTGTAAGCCCTGAGCATGACATGACAAAGCCAGGCCTGGATATTTTTCCATTCATTTTCTTCAATGCATTTTGTTAATAGTTGAGGTTTGAGTTGGGAGAGCCGTCTTTATAAATCCTCATTATAATTTTAATAGAGATTTTTTGGAAGGGTTTTAAAATTACAAGGAAAAAACCCTCAACCAAGAACTTTGTCTTCATGCCTGAAATGATGCCATCAGTGAAGTCAGTGGCAAAACTATGGATGTCAAGAGTTGTAGGATTTGACCTCTGGGCTTGGAGCTGAGTTGGCAAGAAAGAATAAATAAATCCTGCAAAATGATATATGAACTTTACAATCTGTGCCTCACGTCTTAGGCAGGCTATACAATAAAATATCCTAAAATCTAGTCCTGGCTTTTTCTATTGAGCTAATTTGTAGTCAAGACAGCTTAGTTCATGTTCTTGAACATGCTGAATAAGCTGAGAGGTAAAAAATTATCAGCAGTGTGCATTTTAAGGACTTGGACCAAACCCTTTCAATGTCAAACTGCCCTGGATCAAACTCAAACGTTCTTATCAATTAAAACCCAGGTTTCTTCAAAATTTGGCCTTATTTTGCTTTTTGCATAGGGTTTGAGTAATAGCAAAATTGTACCTTCCAGAAGACCTTTCAGAATGCATGATTTGGTTTAATTATCAAATATAACCTGTAAAAAAATATTTACTTCTTCTCTGTACCTGCAGAAAAATGAACAAGTTTTGTTTGATGAAAATAGAAAAAGAATAGAAATAGAATAGAATAGAATAGAATAGAATAGAATAGAAATAGTAAAAAAAAGAAAAAGAAATAGCAAAAATTGAGGCTAAATTGGCTTAGTTGAAAAGATTTAGCGAGTGACAAGGGGTGATAATGCCCCAAACCCTTGCAAACCATCCCTGCATCCTCCCAGTCGTGCTGCAATCGATCCTGTCCATCCAAGGCAGTTTGTGGAAACCCTTTTCCCAAGCAGCCGTTTCATCTGCCTGTTTATCCCCAGCCTCCCTGGGTGTGAGTGCTCTGTGCAAGGCCAGCTCCCAGCGCTCTTCCCACATTTAGCTCCCTGCTGGCAGGTATTAGAAACTCTCCTGTCCTCAAGTTTTGTGTATTCTGGTCAGAGGAGCTGTCTGCTAAGGGGGCAGCGAGGGACCCAACCCAACCACGCCTGGAGGGCTCGTTTGGCCATCGCTGGATTCCAGCAGCATTCCCAAGGAAGTCACCGTGGGGTTCATCTGCTCTGCTCTTCCTTCATGTACTCAGCAACAAAACACGGGGGGAGGTTTGGAACCAGCTTGGAAAAAGTAATTGGTAGTGGGAAAAGAAAAATGCTGGTGGTGGGTTAACCTTCAAATTACTGCAGAGGGAAAAGTGCCAAAAGCTGCGTCCTGTGGATTCTGGAGATGGAAGTGCTGGAGGGCCCTTAGAGTTGTCCTAGAATCCTGGAATGGGTTGGGTTGGAAGCCTCTGAGGCAGAACAAGCTCTGGGTCTTCACCAGAGACTGGCTGGGGTGAAGGGGAGGGAATTGCTGCCCTCAGGGAAAAGGGAGCAGCCTTTAAATGTCCTGCAACTCTCAGCAACGTAAAACATGAGCAGGTGATGGAATCATGGGTTGATTTGGGATTTTAAAGTTCATCCCCTTCCACCCCTGCCATGGCAGGGACACCTCCCACTGTCCCAGGTGCTCCCAGCCCCAATGTCCAGCCTGGCCTTGGGCACTGCCAGG
>JAXCLO010000274.1:33702828-33715981 GCA_035583995.1 Arremon aurantiirostris
TGCAGGATGGGACAGAGTTGCTGCGGGAGCTGCAGGATGGGACAGAGCTGCTGTGGGAGCTGCAGACAGGACAGAGCTGCTGTGGGAGCTTCAGGACGGGACAGAGCTGCTGTGGGAGCTGCAGGATGGGACAGAGATGCTGTGGGAGCTGCAGGATGGGACAGAGATGCTGTGGGAGCTGCAGGATGGGACAGAGATGCTGCGGGAGCTGCAGACAGGACAGGGCAGGGCTCACCCAGCAGAGCTGTTGTGTAACTCATGCCAGGCTCTGCCGTGTCACCAGTCCATGTGTCAGCTCTGCTCATTCTCAGAGCTCCTGCTTTCCAGGGGGAATTACCATGCACAGGGCTTTGGGTTCCCTGAAATCCCCTGCCCTGAGCTGCTGGCTCTGTTGGGGATGGGGATGGGGATGGCTGTTCTGCTTCTTGCAGGGTTTCAGGGTGGGCAGCCAGGGGCTGTGGGAGCAGAGGGAACCTGGCTCAGGCTGGGTTTTGGGCAGCATTGCTGGCACACACACATTCCTGGCAAGTTTCACAGGGTGTGAGGGCTGCAGAGCTGCCCCAGGGCTCCCTCAGCCCCTCCTGGCTCCTGTGCAGTGCTGCTGCTGTGCTGGTTCCTCTGAGAGCCTGGGCTGCCCCCAGTGCCTGCAGCTCCAGGTGTCCCCATGTCCCCAGCACCCCAGGGCTGCAGGAGGGCTGTGGGACGCCAGCTGTGGGCACAAAGCTCCTGTGGAACCGCAGGAGTCACCCCAAACTGTGCCAGGGGAGGAACAGGGACAGGATATTCTGGGACATCATCCCAGCTCCTCCTGCTGGGGCTGTCAGTGGCTCTCACGTCAGCTCCTCATGTTCCAGCTGGGTTGCTGTCCTGTATCTTTGTCTGTGCCTGGTCTGGCAGTAAACTCCTCCTCAGGGTGGCCCATGAGTGTAAGGGGCCGTGCTGGAGGCTGGGCTGGCCCTGGGGAGCTCTGCAGTGCCCATCCCTGGGGTGGCACTCGGGGCTCTGGGCTGGGCACAGGGTGGGCACCGCTGACACTCAGGGCTGGGCACAGGGTGGGCACCGCTGGCACTCCATGGGCTGGGAGGGCTGTGCCAGCCTCAGGAAACCCCTGGCCCTGTTCTGGGACCCAAAACCCACCACTGGTCACTGTGCTGAGCAGGCAGGCAGGGCTGGAGCAGGAGTTGCCTGGCTCAGGAGCCCCTTGCAGACTCTGGGATTTCTCTTTATTGGTTTCAGTGGGAGCAGGGCACACCTGATCTGCTCACGTGTGTTTGGTTCCCTGATTCCATCTCCACACCTGGTACAGACCTTCCACCTTGAAGCTCATCCTGCTCTGGCCCTCAGGACTTGTGGCAGCTCCCTCTGCTAAAGTTGTGCTGAAGGAACAAAATGAAATTTACTGCACATTTAATTGGAATTTCACTGCTCCTGTCCACCTGATAATGAATTGGTTTTCAGCACAGGGACAAAGGAAAATTAGCAGAGGTTCCCCTGCAGAAAGCAGTTATTGCTGGGGTAATTGCAGGCTGTATATCCAGCTAATGGGGGCTGGGGCTGTGCTGGGGTTCACAGCTTGAGAGAAGTGCTTTGCACGCTCAGGGACATTTCTGAACTCAAAGGCTCCTTAAAAGGGGTTTAGCCACAAAATGGTGGTCAGCGCCTGGAGGTGCCACGGGCAGCTGTGGGCTGCAAACACTGAGTGCCAGAGGCTGGATGTTCCAGCAACATCTGGAATGAAACCAGGGGGATATTAATGGGATCCTGAATCCCCTGTGTGGCAGTGCCAGTGTGTCTCTGCAGAAATGACCTGACTGTCTCACAGCTTCTGGGGCTGCTTTGTCTCCTTTCCCTGTCCCTGCTGGACATCCTGGCCAGCCCATGGAATTCCTGTGCTAATCGCACTTGTGTTAAATGGACAGAGCCACACCAAACCAGAGCCTGGCCAGAGGAGCTCTGAGGCACTTCAGGCCCTGTTCAGAGCTGAGTGGGGGTGTCTGTGCTGGCACAGTGGGGGTGTCTGTGCTGGCTCTGCTGCACGGGCTGAGTCCGCTCCCAGCAGCAGAGGGTGGTAACTTCATGTGCTACTGACAGCTCAATTATTGTAACAGTCTCCTGTTCTGTGAGAGAGATTTTTGGGGCTAAGCTGGTGGCTTTTCATCATCTTTTCTGAAATTCAGATCCTCTCTGGTCACAAAACAAGAACAAGTGTCATTATGATCGAGTCAGGGGTTAGTTTTGTTTATCCTTGTGTGAATTATATCAGGCAAATGCCTCTTGGGAAGCAGCTGACCAGCAATAACCCAGAGCAGGAGAAAATCTCTTGGGATTATTGTGACAGAGCGGAGGATGTGAGGAGCTGGGAAGTGCTTTCCTGCTGTGCCTGGTGCTGAGCCCTTCCCTTGTGGCTCAGCCTGAGCTGGGTGAGATGCTCTGTGTGGGGTTTGGGGTCCTGGGGCTTCCCCAGGGGGATCTTTGTGGGACCTCAGGGCTGCACATCGTCCCTGGAATGGGTGACAGGCACAGAGTGTCCTGAGGCCAGCAGAGCCCCTGGCGCCTGCAGAAGGGGAATTTCTGCCTCTCCCTTGCCCTTCCCATCCATCTGAGCACAGAGAAATGAGTGTCAGGACAGGTCAGGCTAAAGGAATGAAA
Source organism: Arremon aurantiirostris (assembly GCA_035583995.1). Lineage (NCBI taxonomy): Eukaryota > Metazoa > Chordata > Aves > Passeriformes > Passerellidae > Arremon > Arremon aurantiirostris. The sequence continues at coordinate 33,705,478 of JAXCLO010000274.1, forward strand.
TCCCATTTGCTGTGGCAGCCTGGGGAGCTGGATGCCGAGTGCTCAGGGTGGCAGAGGGATGAGCTGGGGCAGGCACAGGGCTGGAACTGAGATCGCTCCATCGCAGGCACCGTCTGCAGCCTGACAAATTCCCACCAGTCCTGCCCTGTGACTCATCAATTTAAATCAATTTCCACAGGAACATCTATGAGAATTAAAGGATTATAAAAATGAATGAGTAATTTTTCTCAACCTTTTGTTGGTGCGACTGGAAAAGGGGGATGATTTACTCCCTGGCAATCTGTAATTCTGCAGGTTAATAGGCTGGGTGAAATCCTTCACATTTATGACAAGGGATTACAGGACTCTGCAGTGAATTAGCACAAACCCCAAATGAATCTATGGCAGCGCAGATGAGGATTTATAAGGATCTGATCAAGGAATTTTCTGTCAAGCTCTGCAGTGACGCACTTGAGTTTGTGTCTGTTCCCTGAACTTCTGTCTGATGCTGATATCAATGAATTGGCAGTGGTTGTGTTCATGGAAAAGGTGTGGAGATGCTGATACTGGGAGTGGGGCAGTGCATTCATGAAAGCAGTGTGTTAATGAAGGGCAGCTTTAATTGCTGCTGTTTGTTGGGCACACTCAGAGCAGACAGAAGTTGGTGGAGGAGGAGCTGTCACCATGGGTTAATTGTGCACCAGGGCAGAGGGAGACAGGAGGGATGGCAGGGACCCCTCCCGCTGCCCCAGGTGCTCCAGCCCCAGTGTCCAGCCTGGCCTTGGGCACTGCCAGGGATCCAGGGGCAGCCCCAGCTGCCCTGGGCACCTGTGCCAGGGCTGCCCACCCTCACAAGGAACAATTCCCAGTTCCCAATATCCCATCCATCCCTGCCCTCTGGCACTGGGAGCCATTCCCTGTGTCCTGTCCCTCCATCCCTTGGCTGATAACAGACTTTTTATCCTGGGGAGATTTCACTCATAACTAATTTTTGATGGCTACTGTAATTCAAACGATTCAAACTGAGTCAGCAAAACCCTTAATTTTTGGTGCTCACAGGGTCAGTGCTGATGATCATTCTTGGCCTTTAAACCTATGGAATATCCTCTCCTGCTGGAAAATCCTGGTGTGCACTATTTCTTCGTGCCAGGAAGGTTCTCCCTTCCCCTCAGCCCACTCAGCAGCTCTGTACCAAACCCTGCAAGCGCACCAGGGCTGGAATGTGGGAATGAAAAGGAAGTTTTCTGGCAGGCAGCCTCTCCTCATGAGAGACTCTGGGATGGCTCTGCTGGGAGGTGAGTGGCTGCAAGGCCAGGGGCTGTGCCAGGCCCAGCATTCCCCCAGTTCCTGCCCAGTTTGAACCCAGCCAGATAACAAAGCCCCTGGGCTGCAGCAGCATCCCAGCCCGCGTGAGACAACCAGGGAAGATTTCCTGGCATTCACCTTTTTTATTCAGTTGGCCACTACCTTTTTTTTTGTCTCCAGAAGCAAAACTGGCCCCCAGACAAATCTGTGGCAGGGTACCAAAGCCAGGAACATTAAAAGGAGCAAAAGGAAAGCCAAATTGCTCATGGAAATCAAGATTGCCTGCATTTTCTTTTGCCATGGGAAGGCAGAGCTCTCTGTGCTGTGAGTGATTCTTGGTTTAAGGACAAACAGTGCAAACATTACCAGAACTAGGGGCTGTGGACAGAAATTTTTATTCTATTATTACATTTTTCAAAAGCACAAATCATAAAAGTGCATCCCCGGAAGGTGGAGAAAGGCTTCCAAAGTTCACTGACTTCCCAACCCTGACAGGGATTCTCCTGATAATGGCACAGCAGGCCCACAGTGGCAAAGCCTAATTGACAAAGATCAAAATCTAATTTGGATAACACCAGGAGCCGAGGGGGTCATGCTCCAAATAGTGCTTGAGCCACAACCAGCCGTGTTTGTCATTTCACGGGGAAAATGCAAAAAAGATCAGCCCAGGTCCCCAAATGAGGGAGATGCCAATAATATTGAAAAACAGACACAGGAAGAAGCCTTGCTCCTGTGGGTGCAATTACCGGGGCTGTGATATGAAATGATAAAAAAATATTAAGTAGATTTTAATGTTGTAACAAAGGGTGGCCCTGCACTGGGCATAGGGATAGGGGAGGAAGATCCTTGGGGCACCCAGATGAAAAATAATACAAGTGTAGCTATTAGCAGAGCACTTCATGCCAGTGAAATTCCTCACTGGGAGGAATATTTCCTTACCTGGAATTTAGGTCACTTTTCCTCGGAAGAAGCAGTTGTTATTATTATCTATTAATTCCTTGAAAGGAATTAGACTTACCCGGTCTGTGGCTTGAAATAAAAAAATAAAAAAGGCAAAACCAAAACCATCTGCTGAGGGGGTTTTGTGGGATTTTTCCATGTTTTCTGGGGTATTTCAGTAGCTGTGCTGTGTGCTCTGGATCCCAACTCTGATAAACCAGGTTAGGATAACTGAGGGAAGGAAATCCTGATATTCACAGAGAATTCCTGAGGTATTTTTCTGTGTATTTCCACCCCAACAATTAAAAATTTAACACAAAATCCTATAGGGTTCCTTTTTATCTCTCAGTGTAGTTTTCTGGCAATAAAGAGAAATTTTAGGTAAATTTTGTGCCCTCCTTATAATTTCTAATGAGTAAATGCAATATTTGACTCATCCATTTACTCTCTTGCAGCTTCTGTGGGATTTTACTCACTCCTCACTTTTGCCTGTGAGTTGTATTTCATTTTCCCATTTGAAATTTGCAAATTACAGCAGAAGAGAAATAATTTCAAGACCTCTCTCTGCACTGGGATTGAATTCATGGAGGTGCAAGTCAGCCAAGGTACTGTTGGCCTTTGGGATTGTGGTAGTTGTTGGAAAATGTACAGTAAACAGTTTTATAAAAGAGATTTTAATGAAAAGAAAAGGAAATTAATTCCATAATGGACAGTGAGAAAGAGGGTGCTTGAAGGAAAATTGGGGCTGAGCTATGAGGCAACTTAGGGTTGGAGTGGTGATCTGTTTGTGTTCCATTTTAAGTTTATATGTGATTTATTGCCATTTGGGATTTTTGGATTTTGGGATATTGGGATTTAATGTGATTTATGAAAGTGGTTTAGGTGACTTAGGAGCATGAGCTCCATTGACTCAGCTTTCAAACACAGAGAGAAGCTCAAAGCCCAAATCTCAGCACTTTGTGCTCCTGAGCAGCTCAGGTGCTTCAGAAAACACAACCTCATCCTACCCCATTGTAGGGAAAATAAACACTAATCCCATGAATTACAGCCAAGAGGCTCCTGCACCCACTCTGGCAGCACAGAACTGTTCAGAGCAGGGCTGAGGGGCTGCACGGAGCTGATTCCTGCCCTGTTGTCCCTTCATCTCCAAAGCTCCCGTAAAGGCTCCAACATCACTGCAGAGAAGCCTTTGGAGAACAGAAATTGCTCAGCACGCGGGTTTGGCACGTTCAGCAGCCCAGGTCCAGCACAGAGGGAGCAGAACATGCTCCTCACTCTGCCTGTTCCTGGGCAGGGGTTCCAGCTGCTCACAGGCACTGATGGAGAAATGGCATCGCAGCTGCCTGGGCACCAGCCCATCCCAGGGATGACTTTTCCTCGTGCTGGCACTAAAAACCCAAGGAAAAGCAGAGTTTTAGCTCTGTCTTTTCATCATCTCTGCATGCTTTCCTCGCTGGTTTCTCACTGGAGGGTGATGGTCTACATGGCACAGGTTAGTGAGAGGTGGGAAGTGGATTCTCAGTGTGATCTACAGCTTGTCGTGCTTGTCAGGGCACTGGTGAGACATAAAGATCCTTTTCATGACAAAAAAATGAATGATTTTTATATCCTCAGAGGTGAAATCAAACCAATCCCATTAATTTCAATTAAAATGTTACCTGTCTCCAGCTATCTCCTTTTTTTGCTCGCCCTCAAAGACTGTTTAGGGATGGGAAAAATGAAATATTAATGCATCCTATAAATAATATGTGTGAGGTCCATGGGGACACAGAACCCCCACATCATTAGTTAAATTGATCTTCCTCTTAGATTTTGCAGGAAATCGGGGAGTTTTGTGGCTTAGTTTTCAGGAAAAGTGGTCAAACCTGGGTTCAGACTGCAGCAAAATCTGAGATTTTTGCTGCTGCTCCTTTTTTCTGGATGTTTCAGACGTTGGGCAATGTCACAAGTTTCAGGAGAGGTGCCACTAACCTGTGCTCATGCAATGAATTATGATATGGAATTTCTAGGAGTAAGGAAAAGGAGATTGTGACTTTTAAGAAAGAATAATTGTTAAAACACAATTTGTTTCTCCTGCAGATAATTCCCTGCACATTGTGGTTATAAGGAACTTCCTGTAATTCACAGAACCACAGAATGGTTTGGGTTGAAGAGACCTCAAGATCATCCAGTTCCAACCTCCCTGCTGAGAGGTTTGCTCTCCAAGGGCAATATTTTGTGGAATTCTTGCAGAAATTTTAAACACCTGTGACCATCCCATGGTGAGAGCAGCTTTGAACAAAGTAGGAGCTTCACCTGCTGCAGCTCCCTCTTGAAAGTAAAGCCCAGTGTGGTTCCTTCCTCCATTCTGGAATGCAGCAGAGGAGCTTTTCCCTTTTATTTTTTATTTTTGTGTGAGTGTAATAACACAAAGTCACTGCATGAGCAAGCAGCAATGTTTATTAATAGAGATCTCCAATTTTGGAGTCTTTGGTAAATTGAGAACACACTGAGAAAGAATCTTATCGCTCGAATCGTAGGAAATCCATTTCCAAGTTGTCTGTTTTTCATCAAATTAAAATTAGTTTCATGGGAATATGAGGAGGTTTTTATAATTAGATAATGGAAATTTGCCTAGGTTATCTTCCACTTATTTGGGTGGAACATAAATAACAGGAATGTCACGTCATGCCAGTGTTTGCTCATCTAACTCAGCACAAATCCTGGGTCAAGCAAAGAAGATTTGGAAACATTTCAGGGCTTGTTGCTTAGAGACCATTTTTAACCACGGGAAGGATTTCGCTGGAATCCATGGCTGCAGAGTGGAAAACCTGAAAATTGCTGATTTTTGGAAGGAACCTCGAAGACCATCTGGTTCCAACTCCCCAGCCACGAACAGGGGCATTGTCCACCAGACCAGGTTGCTCCAAGCCCTCAGGTGAAACATTCCCAAGAGTTATCCATCAATGTTCCCATTCCCCATCCCATGGAGAGGTGGGATGGGGAATTATTTGGGCATATTTCTCATTTTCAATCCAACCTAGCCAGTAATCACTACATTTTGATTTTGAATTTTTAAAAAACTTAACTATTATAATCATCTCTGCTTCCTCACCTCTCCATTCCTGTATTGCACATTGAATCCACATGATTTAGGTGAAAATTCCTGAGGCTTGGAGCCAATTCCAGTGGGGTATTGGCAACAACTGGTGCTGTTGACCCTCTCATTGCAGGATATGGTGTAATGGAGACAACATATGACATCACATCCCTTCCAGAAAACTGTGATGTCAAATCCCAATTATCCCAACTGTTTTCCTCCTCAGACATTCAAAAGTCCATTTTTCAGTCATCTCACTTCTCTTACACATGAAATCTAAATCAATTAAAATCAAATTTCCAGTGGGCTGAAGTGGGTTTGCACATGCTCCAACCAGGCATAGCTCTCCAAGGATGTTTGTGTGACTATTTCTTTCCAGGTGCACTGGATTCATTGCCTGAAAATGAGGAAATATCCTGATAGGAAGGAATTTTTTCCTGAAAATGGCTGAGAGCTGAAATTCATACAGGAGAATCTTGCAGATCACAACCAACCCATTCAGCTCTTTAAATAAAGGGGGAAAATTCTGCATCAGTGACTGAAGAGACAAATTAAAGAAACCAGGGAAAGAGCATGTCCTGCATCATCATTTTCAGAGGAGCTGGAAATAAACATGTATAACCAGATTTTAGGGAATATTCAACACCAGCCTGTTCATGCTGGGAAGACTGAAGAGCTTCCCCACAGGTTTTGCATAGTGGGAGCTGTAATTTCCTTTTTATCCCTATATCGAGTGTCAGGCTTTTATATATTAATCGCTGATTGGTTTTGTCTCCCTTTAAGAAATGCAATCCCTGCAAACACATCATCCCTCAGTGCTCTCTGCACATGGAGAATGCAAAACCATCTCAATAAAGCATTGCTGCACTGGTGAAATCAGCCAGGGTACAGCTCCCACTGCCCCTTTGTGAATCTCAAAAATGAATGTATTCCATAAGCTTCCCTCTCTCCCCATTCTCAATGTTCTCTTTATTTTTTTCCCCTTTGCCCTGAATTTTACCTGCCTACCCTCTGGATATGGATTAGTGAGAGAAGTTTAAAATTGTCACCTACAGGCTGAGAATGTCCCACCCCATGTCCAGGTGATGTTCCTAAGGATCCCAACCAGGGAGCTGCTGGCACTTGCTGGACTGTGACACCTCATTGTGTCCTAATCCTTGGCACCAGCTTGGAGATCAAGGAATCACAAAACATCCTGAGTGGGAAGGGACCCACAGGGATTGTCAGAGCAGCTCCTGGCCCTGCAGAGATCCCCCCAAAATCCCACCCTGGGCATCCCTGGCAGTGCTGTCCAAACCCTCCTGGAGCTCTGGCAGCCCTGGGGCTGTGCCCATTCCCTGGGGAGCCTGGGCAGTGCCAGCACCCTCTGGGGTTGAACCTTTCCCTAAATCCAGCCTACCCCTCCCTTGACACAGCTCCAATCACTCCCTCAGGTCACCAGAGAGCAGAGATTGGGGTCTTCCCTCCTCTTCCCATCAGGAGAAATTGTAACTGCACCAGGCTCTGCCCTCACTCTCCTCTCCTCCAGCTGAACGTTCCAAGTGCCCTCAGCTGCTCCTCACACAGCTTCCCCTCAAGGCCCTTCCCCATCCTCGTGGCTCCTTTGGACACTCCTCAACAGTTTAATGCGTTTTTTATAGTGTGGCACCCAAAACTACCCCTGAACTGGAGGTGAGGCTGCCCCAGCCCAGAGCAGAGCAGGACAATCCCTCCCTGTCCCACCAGCACTGCTGGGTCTGGTGCCCCAGAACAGGGATGTCCCCTCTTGTTGTGGTTGAGGTGGTCACAACACAAAGCAACACACTCCATTTTCAGAATGCTTCAAACTGGTTTTATTCTAGCATGCTCTTTATACATTCTTACAAAACTCATGAATTTACACTTTACTCATTGGTCAGGAAAGACAAACAAAGCGCTCATTGGAACAGAGTTGCAGGTTTCTCTTATTTATCCTTCTTTCTTTCTTGGTTTCTGTGTCAACACTCTTGGTGGGAAATTCATTCAGGGGTAAACATGGATTCTCTTATCAAACATGGATTCTCTTATCAAACATGGATCCTCTTACCAAACTTCTCTCTGGCTCACAGAAATCTCTGTAAAACCTCTTCCACATCCCCTGGCTCCAGGGCACTGCTGAACTCAGATCCAACTTTCCTTCAGCCAGGACCCCCAGGTCCCTCTCCCTGGCACTGCTTTCCAGCCCCTCATTCCCAGTCTGTCCATAAATCCAGGTGTATCCCACTCTGGATGCAGAATCCAGCACTTTTCCTCCTTGAACTTCACCTGGTCGGTGATTTTTTGTCCACTGATTTGTTGAGGTCTCTCTGCAGGACCTCCCTGCCCTCCAGGGAGCCAGCATCTCCTCCCAGGTTTATATCATCCTTCCTCTTGCCCAAATCAGCCTGGAAAACTGCTCCCTTTCTCCTGGCTGCCTTTGGAGACTTCCAGGGTGTTGTGATCCCTGTCACGATGGACTCGTGATCACCCTGGAGCAAAACCCCTCCAGAATGTTCCCTTTGCACTCCTGTTTTGTGCCTTCCCAAGTTTTCTCTGGAAGAGCAGGAGCAGGATTAGTTGCAGCCACGGCAGAAAGGTGAATTTCTGGTGTTATAACACAGCTGTCATCTCCCAAGGAATTACAATTATCTCTCCCGTAATTAGGGCAGGTTTGGCTGAGACTCTGAGTCACTGGGAAGTTCAGTTCTGTGTTTAGCCCAGAATAGCTCTGTGGTTCCAGAAATGTTTTCCCTACAGACTGAACCTCGAATTTATGATGGAGGTTAAATCACTCCCACTCCTGAAGGAACAGAGGAGGTGGGAGGGTTTTATTGAGTGGTTTTCCAGGGATTGGACACCAAAAAATCTGGTAAATGACCAGGTAAAAGGGGAATATGTGTAAACCAAAAAGAAAGAAAAAAAAAAAAGAAATAAAAATCTCATTATGCAAAAAATAGTAACGTGTGGGATTTAAATTTTTTTTTTTAATTCCAGTGTGAGCTTCCAAAGCATAAATTAATAATTAAATACATTTAACCTAAGGTGGATTTTCTTTGGAGTTTTATTACACAGACCAGAAATTCTTGCAGGTGACCTGGTGGGAAAACTGGTAACATATCTAACATGCCAGGCCGAGGTGCCACCATCTTAAAAATCAATGAAACAAGGCAAAAAAAAAAAAAAAAAAATCAAGATTTTAAACTGCTGAGAAGTTTAACTAATGCACAGCTCTTTAAGCAGAGATGTAGAACCTGCTCATTACATTAATTGATTAGGAGTGTGAAGTAGAATCTGCCTTAATTAGTGGCAGCAAGCCCCTGAATAGAAGAGAACACCCCCAAGTATGAGATATGATGTGATGTTGTTGTCAGGGAGAAAGAATCCTCAATGCCAGAGGTAAGCAAGGAAATATTTGCTGTTTCTCTTGCTCCTTTCGTTGGCTGACAACTAAAACAGAATTTCAGTGGGAGTGTGGGATTTTCACCAAAAATTAACATTTGGGTTGTGGCTTTACAAAATAGGAGACGATTAAGGCTAAATTTTTGTTTCCTTGGGAATCACAGCCGTCTCCTGCACGTGTGTGTTGGATTTTGAGTCAACTGGATGTAAGGTTTTTATTTGTTCTTCTGTTTTGAAGCTATTTTAAGTGCTCTTTGACAAAGTGAGAAAAAAATCGGTTAAAATTCTGATGTCTCCTGTTTTTCCAGCTTACAGCTAAAAAACAAGTTATGTTGGTTTGGACATACCAAAAAAATTGTTTCAGATAGTTTTGCTGATAAGTCTGAAGGTTTATGTGCTCATGAAGAAAATCTAAAGTAGGTTTTTGGCTGGAGAGAGGGAAAAATCCAATAAGAAAGATGACAAAGTGTGGTTTGTGTACATTCCTGTGGAGAAATGTCTTTCCAGAGCTCACCTGGCTCTTTTGTTTTGGTTCAAAACTTCCCCGTGCTAAAGCTTGGCTTCTTTTAGGAGCTGTTGGTGAACAGAAAATTTAACTTGGAAAAGAATAATAGAAGTTTATGATGGTTCACGTGCTCAGTGTGATGAACAAATGAAAGACTGGGCGACTTTTATTTGGCAGAGAGAGAAACAAAGTCACAAATTTTACCATAACTAAAGGAGAAATCTGTGTTATTTATAGCTCTTTATGCCATTCCAGAGATAGAGAGAGACAGCTTTAAAAAATAAAGTTATAAAGGAAAGGAATTAACACTTCTCAAAAAAAATTGCTACATCACATCTGAGCTCTTCATGTTTCTGTTGTGCCATTCATTGGTGAAAAACAGAGGGAAAGGTGCTGGAAGGGAGGCACTGTTTGAACAGATCTAATCGTCAATAAGTAATTGTGTTTTAATTAAAATGTGTCATGTCATTCTGAGGGTCCTATATTACATGAGTATGAAAATGTATGACTGCATAATTCGGTAATAATTAGAATTACATTTTCCTAACTCTTAAATTAAAATGCTAGGCAATTAACTGCCTGATAAATCTCACTTTTCCATGTGTGGTTTTTTTTTTTCCTTTCTATCTGGGAGTATTAAATAGTCCTAATTGCTGATTGCACATTCCTGAGCTGCTGGAAGTTTTGTGTTGTGTGAATCAGATACAACTTCTCCAAATATTGCTTTATTTTTGCACATGAGGCAAAGGTGTTGCAAACAACTTTTACTGACTGGGGAGCTCATGAAGTCCTAAAGCCTCAAAGATGCATCCAAAAAATCAGGGAGGAGAAGGACTTGGTGCAGGGATGTGTAATCCAGACACAGCTCTGAAATTGTGGGATGCCGTTTTTGTACCTTTTGGGCAGAATCCATTGATGGAGATTTTTTGATTTTTATTGGTTTAGTGAATTCAGAAATTAAATCTGTCTCGCTTTCATAGTTTGGCATGGTGGTACTCCTTGATTTAGAGGACAGACTCCCAGAATCACTGAGGCTGGAAAAGCTCTCTCTAATTTAGTCCAACCATTCCCCAGCACTGCCAAGGCCAGCACTGCCCCATGTCCCCAAGCGCCACATCCACATGGATTTTTAAATCCCTCCAGGGATGGGGACTCCAAACCTCCCTGGGCAGCTGTGCCAGGCCTGGACAAACCTTTCCATGAGGAAATTGTTCCCAAAATCCACCCTGAGCTGCCCTGGCCCAGCCTGAGGCCGTTCCCTCTGCTCCTGTCCCTGTTCCCCCCGGCTGTGCCCTCCTGGC
>JAXCLO010000274.1:33734820-33750406 GCA_035583995.1 Arremon aurantiirostris
TCCTGGAGCCCCTTCAGGCCCTGCCAGGGGCTCTGAGCTCTCCCTGGAGCTGCTCCTGTCCAGGTGAGCACCCCCAGCTCTCCAGCCTGGCTCCAAAACAGAAGTGTTCCAGCCTTTGGAAAATCTTTGCGGTCTCTGGGATTGCTCCAGGAGCTCCGCATCCTTCTGATGTTGTGGGCCCCAGAGCTGGATCAGAGTGCAGTGGAGAGGGAAATCACTTTCAAGTAATTTCTAACAAAAATCCATTTGAATTCCTCAGAGTGAAGTTGGCTACCAAAGCTGGGACTTGCCAAGACACATTTAGTGAGTCTGTTCTTAGAGCAGGGCCTTGTTTGGCTTCCTCTCTGTCACTCTGGGGCAATAATGGGGATTTGTACAGCTTCATTCCTGCCACCAGTGGGGCTGGGTTTGCTCGGGGGAGCTGTGATCAGTCCAAATGTCCTCTGAGCTGGAGCCAGGATGCAGCAAGTCTGTGCTTGGGGCAGTGGGAGATGGATTTGGTCCTCCTGTAGCAGGTGATGCTTTGGTCTTCAGCTGCCTTTATGTACTTGAGGATGATGGTCTCCAAATTTTTCTGCACTTGTCCCCCATTCCATCCAACAAAAAACCTCTGAGCTGTGTGTAAAAGCACACACTGCACTCCTGAAAATCCATGCTTTCCTGGAGGCCCTGAGAAGGGGGAAACAGAGAGTGTGACTGTCTGGGTGAGCTCACACCCTCTCATGGTCTTTGTCTGTACCAGCTCCTGTTCCTTCCAGCCCTCCTCTCCTCTCCCTGGGTTTTTCCATGCCATAAAACCAGGAGCCAGGCTCTTTACAGCCCAGCAGGAGCTGTGTCTTTCTGCTTGTTTGCTCTGCACAGACTTTTGGCCACTGTGAAATTACTCAGACCATCCTGAGGGTGTCTGGGGCTGGCTCTGTGCAGCTCTTGTTCTGCATTTCCAGTCCCAAAACTTCAGTGGGAGAATCTTTCTTCTCTAAATCCTGTAACAGGACAAGGAACAAAGTTTCCCGTGATTTCTTTCTTCAGGAATTCATAAATTGCACTCTCAGTAAGGGATATGCAATTGGAGTTGGGATGTGCAAAGGGAGAGCTTGGAGTTCAAAATGAAGAATTATTCCATTAATGTGGGTTTTGTTGGTTTAAGAGGAAAAATACTCCTAAGTCCTACTCCAAACTTTGACCTTCCCTCCCTGGGAGGGAATAGATGAGCAAATGGGAAAAGTGGGGGTGTGGGAAGGAGGATGAGGAAGGCACTGACAGGGTGTGGGGAGGAGGATGAGGAAGGCACTGGCTTTAAGCAGAACTCCGTCATGTGAGTCTGTGAACATACTGTGAATGTATCAGTGAATACATTGCAATTATTAATCCTGTAAGTGATGTCATGGCTTCTTGGCAGCAGCACAGAGCCCTGGGGACACCTCTGGAGCGAGTCAAAGGAAGCAGCAGTGGCTGTGAGCATACCCAGGGATGCATTTGGCTCACTGGGCGTCAGGCTGGTGGCGCCAAGCTGCTCCCAGCGGAGGGGCAGGAGCTCAGGGGGTGAGCACAGAGCTGCCAGGGAGGTCAGGCTGCCTCTGAGCTCCAGGGAACCCCACCAGGAGCAGGGGCCAAGAGCTCCTGACTGCAAAAGCACACGGGCCCTGTGAAGCCTTTCCAGCGCTGGCGGCCAAGGAGCCGCGGGTTTATGGCTTCACACGTCTTCATTGCTGGGATTTAAGTGCACCAGCAGGGCTGTTGGGGATTAACCCGGAGCTAAAAAGGCATTTATGAGGTGGGAGGATGTGGAGTGAAATGCTCCTGGTGTCTCCAGGGGCTGGGTTAACAGCCTGTCCCCGCGGGCCTGGCACTCGCGCCCTCAGGGTGACAACAGCGCCAGAGTCCCAAAAATTCTACACCAGCTCTTCCCTTTGCTTGGAAACCCCACTGCACTCAGTGAGGACCTGTAATCCAGGATATTTATGGTGGGTCTCCCAAAAACCAGTGCCCTTCTCCATGCTGGGAGGATGGGGCAGTGCTGGGCTGTGTCCAGGGATCTGCTCTGTCCCTCTGTCCCTGTGCCACTTGTGGGGCAGCCACGAGAGTGAACAAAGCAAGAGTAAAACCTGCTGTAAGGATGAGACTATGATGCTGTTCACAGGGATTTTCGAATGAGGGAAGAGACGAGAATGTTGACTCCATATTTCAGAAGGCTTGATTTATTATTTTATGATATAGATTACATTAAAACTATACTAAAAGAATAGAAGAAAAAGGTTTTGTCAGAAGGCTAGCTAAGCTTAGAATAGAAAGGAAAGAATAATAACAAAAGGCAGCTGTCTCAGACAGAGTCATGGGCCTTGACTGGCCATTAATTATAAACATCTAAAATGGGCTCATCAAAAATCCACCTGATGCATTCCACAGCAGCAGACAATCATTGTCTACATTTTGTCTCTGAGGTCTCTCAGCTTCTCAGGAGGAAAAAAAATCCCAAGGAAAGGATTTTCATAAAAACATGTCTGCAACATGAGACCTTTTGCTGGTGGCCAAATGGTTTTGATGAGCAAACAGGAGGTTTTTTTTATTTGAAAGGTGGAGGGAAAAGGTGCAAAATGCAGCCCTGTGGTGTTTCCCACATGCATATAGATAACCAGCCTGATTAGACAAGCCTGACAATAGTTTTCCTTATGAAAAATCACTGTTAACTTTGTTCAGTGGAGGAAGAGGGAACATGGCTGAGGAGAAGGGCAGGAAAATGAAACATGCAGATATGAATGTTATCCTGGATGCACTCACACTCAAAACTCAATGCAGCAAGGCCCAGGGATTCCAGCTGAACGAATTTGTATCTCTATTCCAAAGCAGCATAACAGGGAAGCCTCTCATCAGTGACACAGATTAGAGACTGGAAAAAAAATCCTGTATGCACAAGATTAATGCAGAGGAAAAGCTCCCTGTCCAAGCCCACCACCCACACATCTGCTGAGCACCCTCCCCTGCTTGGGCTCCGTGCTCCACACGTGGGGAGAGGATGGAGATGATTAATCAGGGGCTGCAGGAGATGCTGAATGTCTGTGGCCCTGCAGAGCCTGGGGTTGCTGCTGTCTGCGGTGCGGATTTGGAGGGAAGGCTCTCAGTTGTCAGATAGGGATAGAAGATAAAGGACTCCACCAAACTGGGGAAAAAAAAGGGTGTTTCTGTGAAACTCGTAGGAAGTAAAAAATCAGTGGCTTTGCAGAGCTCTGCTCCCAGTATTATTCTTTGTGATTAGGCTAATGAGCCCTGACTCTTACAGGTACAGTGTGCTGTGATACCCACAGGGGTTAGGATCTTCATCACACAATTAGGTCTCTCCCTCTGTGCAGGCATTTTATAATAAATAATCAGTAGTCTTAATATGGTTTTGAAGCTGGTCAGCACAGTCATTACCCTGCACAGCTCCCAAGTTCAGCTAAAATTCACTTAGATTGTTTGTTGAGTCTTGCCTGGTAATGAATGTAAATGTTTTATGAAAGCAAATATTTATATCTCTTGAATGCTTTTAGATAATTGTTTTTTTTTTCAAGAGGAAAAGGGATACCCATACCTTGATGAATGATGACCTTAATTTGGGTTCTTGTGCTGTGTTCTACCATAAGATATTGGCTCACCAATGGCTGGGTTTGGTACTTGCCATGGTGAAAAACTTGGTGCCTAGTGTTGTCTCCCTCCAGATTTATTTCTGGGGCTTTTTGAAGGTTTCCATGTGGTTTAGCAGCAATTTTAGTGTGTGCTGTGCTGGGCCCAGCTGGGATGTACAGGAGACAGTGGTGTCCCCATAACCCACCCTGCCAAGCTCAGGAGGCACCTGGCCAGCCCTCAGCCCTGCAATATTCCTCATGATTTCTTGCTCCCTGTTAAACTCCCAGAAAGCATTTCAAACCTCATCTGTCAGGAGCATCACCGCTGCTCAGATAAGTGTTTTAATTTTATTTAATCACTTCTAGCTGCACATCCCGGATGATTGAGCGTGGCCTCTTTGTGGCAGAGTGCTTGGGAGAAGGGACAAAAATCAAACTAAATGATAGTGTTGGCCAAGCCCTCGGCCTGCCATGAAACCAGCTCCTGACTCCCAAAACTGGTTTGCCAAGGATAAATTCCCTTCCAGTTGAAAAGCCAGGCAGAACAGATGTCTTGCCTGGTGCCCTGTAAATAAACATCCCGGGGCTCTGGAGCTCACAACGAGCTGCAGGCTCCAAAAGCTGTTTCTGGATGTGACAAGTGCAGGGTGCTCCTTTCCCCGAGCCGTAGCTGGCACCACACAATTGGATTTGGGATATGGGGAACTTGGGCCCACTCAGGATGAGAGGGGTCATTGTTCCCTTGTTAGACATGATGGGCAGCATTCAAACCCTGGAACTTTGGGCATTTCCAGCCGGTGGCTCAGTGAAGCGCTTTGGCTCCTGCTTAGTCAGCAGAGAGGATTAATTTAGGAACCTATCATACACCACTAATTAAAAACAGAGGCTGGGGGCAGCTGGGACACCTGTGGCTCATCCCTGGCAGTGCCCAAGGCCAGGTTGGACATTGGACCAGCCTGGGATGGTGGAAGGTGTCCCTGCCATGGCAGGGGTGGCACTGGGTGGGATTTAAGGGCCCTTCCAACTCAAACCATTCCATGACTCCTTAAATCTCTGATTTCTTACAACTCCTTTCCTGGACAGGACTTTTTTTGCCTCTCTGGGGAGCCTGACTGGGTGAGGGGTGACAAAAAAGCAATGTGAGGAGAAGGGATGTTAGATGCTATCAAAGCAGGGATTTGCTGTGGTGTTGGACAGGGTGGATGGGGTTGTTTAGGAAGGGAATGAGGTGCAGCAGCTGCTGGGAACGCCCAGGAGCTCCTGCTGCTTTTCCTCTTTTTCCTCTGTGTTCCCCTGCTCCAATGTTGTTTTCCCTGGTTTCCAACACCTTCCCATTTGGCACGTGAGGGCTCTGTAGGGAATAACGTGGCTGCAGTTGGGAGAGGCTGAGTGCACATTTCACAGCCCCTTGCCAAAACAGCCCAAACACCCTGCCAGCCTTGGATGAGTGGTGCTTGCCTGAGGCTCAGACTGCTCAAAGCAGAGTTTTTATGGTGGTTTGAGAAGCAGAGCACAGCAGCAGAGCTCTCCTTGCTGTGAGCAGCATCCTTTCCCTGCTCCTGGGGCTCAGGGCAGCACGTGGGGCTGGGACAGAGGATGGGAACAGACTCCAGGATTTCCTCCTGCCTGTACCTTAAAAAAAAAGTGCTTAAAAGCACTTCCAGTTGTGGTGCCAACAAAACTTGCCAAAGTGATTTGCAGATTTGGGTGACACTGCATAGCCAGGGCTCTCAGATCCTTCTTTCCCCCTTCCCTGTGTGTTACAAATTGCTCTAATGCCACGTAAGGGATTGGAAAGGGAACTTGGGCTCCATTCATACCAGCAGTGTTGCTAGGAAACCTCTCCCTTTGACAATGGAGGGTGAGCATGCCTGTGTTTGCCTTTGCCTCTCCGAAGGACAAAAATCACCATGTGGCGCTGGTAGTGGGGAGGATGGGAAAAAGGGAAAAAAAAAAAAACAACAAAAAAACAAACCCAAAAAAACCAAACCAACAACACAAAAAACCTGAAAATTACTTTAAAATTTTGCACCGTGCCAAATGATGCTCTGGATTGCAGATGCCAGTGCTTCTGGTTTTGTAGGGACACAGATGAGGCACAGCTCGACCCTTCCATGCTCCATGTGCTGGAGAGCCAGGCTGGATTCCTGGAGTGCCTTCTGCTACCTGGGCTGGCTGGGGCTGCTGTGCCATATGGGAGAGGGGGGCGAGTGCCTGCCCTGGTGTCCATGGGGAGCACACAAACCCTGCCCGATTTACTGAGCTCTGCTGGGTGGGAAAGAGAGCCCTTGTGACTCTCTGTCCCTCTTTTTCCCTCTGAATTCATTTAAAAAATATCCTAAATACCCATTGTGTGTATATATTTTACATCGTGCATGTTTTTAATAGGCTTGAAAAGAGAAGAAAATATTTGGAAACTCTTTTGCTTTCTTCCGAAGAGCTGAGAGGACTGAAGTCTTAATTATCTAAAATCACCCTTCATATTTTTGCCACATACTGGCATCTTTTCTTTTTTATTTTATTTTTTTCTGTCCTGGCTGAAAATCCTGCAGAGTGGAATTTTTGCTTTTTGCCCGCAGTAGCTGCTGCCAAACACTTTGGATGAAGAGTTGCACATCAGTGTTGACCCCTGGTCAAGGCAGAAGGGGAAAATCTGGTCTTGTGGCCAGGAGATTACAATTATAATGTTTAATGTTGCAATTTTGGCTGCAGAAGAGACAAATCTGTGCCTCAAGATGGAATACTGGGTGCAGAAAACATGGACTGTGCCCATGCAGGCTCCAGTGCACTGTGGGAGCAAAAAGCTGATAAATTGATTATTATCTTAAGGAAGTGAGGAGTGAATTAAGTGAAATTAAGGGCAAGAAATTTGCCAGTTTTAGTAAAAATCTTAATTCTTGATTTGCAGTTTATAGTAGTGAAACCTCCCATTCAATCAAGCATTCTGTGGGTTTTTTGAGGGAGCAAACAACTGATAAATAGATCATTATCTTAAAGAAGGGAGGAGCGAAGTAAGTGAAAGCAAGCAAAGCGCAAGAAATTTACCAGTTTTAGTAAAAATCCTAATTCTTGATTTGCAGTCCAGAGGGCTCAGATTTGCAGTGTCTCAGTGTTTTAGATCAGTGGCTTCCTGATGGACACACACAATTTCCTGAGTTTGCTGCAAAGGCCTCAGTGTGTGGAGTTCAGAGCAGCCCAGGACCTCTTTGCTGCTCCTAGAGGATTATTATTGTTGTTTTTATTATCATTATAATAATTATTATCATTATTTAACAATGTATGTTTCTTTTTCCTGCCCTGGGCTTCTAAAAGTCCAGGACAGAGGAGTAATTTTCTTTAAGGCTTTTGTCTCTCCTTGATTTCCCACCCCTCCAGCCCTGTCCCTGCCCTCCCTTGCTCAGGGTGATTTTGAGGGGCCTCTGAACAGAGGTTTTCCTAAATTTATCGTAATTTCCTCCACTTTGGGTTTCAATACCTTATTTGCTGTTGTGGTCTGTGAATTCACGGGTTATTCCCATGCCTGCTTTCTGCTCAGCAAGCAGCTACAGGTGTGCACCACAAAAACAGATGGAAATGAGAGTTGTGACAGTTCAATGTCCACAGTGTATCTGTCTTGGATGAAGTGGTTAATTTGCTGATTTTTCAGGCAATTATTAGAGTTTTAAGGGATGTTTTATCAGCCTTCATATTGCTTGTGAAGATCAGGAAAGACTCATGACAATACTGGGGAGGGATAACTGGGTCTGGTTGCTGACACCAAGGGTTTCTACACATAAAAAATGTATAAAATCTCATTGTCTCTAAAACTGACACTCTGTACATTAGATAGGAAACATTATGGTGATGCATTTTGAGGAGCAGGATCCTGACCTACATTTCCCCACTGGAACTTGCCCACGGGTATTCCCACTTTTTACCCTACCTTTAGCTTCAATATATTCCTTTTCTTGGTGCCTGCTTTCAAGCCTTGTGTAGACTTGAGTTTTATTTAATTAATATTTTAAACCTGTACCTGTGCCTTGATGAGGAAAGGCTCCTTTCCAAAAGCTGCAAATGGGCTACTTTTATTTGAAATTGCATCTGAACAAAGGGCTCAGCACAGATTTATCTCTTGTGTTTCCAAAGCTTTCTCTGGCTCTCCATCAACTTTGGAATAAAGGGTCTATCCATTAAATTCCATTCATCAAACTCGCCTGCCTATGGCAGCAGCAGCTCCGTTGCCCTGCCTGCCCTTTCAGAGCATTTCCTCCTGAAACCAGTGAGATATTTACTTACATTTTAGCAACTCTTTGAAAATGGCCATTATCAGGATATATCATTATGGGTGAAGTATCCCGGGTTTAATCTGCCCGTTGAAATTTACTTCGTGTAACAACACAGTGTGTGCCCTGTAAATAACACGCTGCATCTCAGGAAATGAAAGATGTTTTGAATAAATAAATAATGGCTTGCTGACTACTGAGGCTCCTGGCTTTGGTAATGTACTGTGGAAGAGAAAGTAAATAGAAATCTCCTTCTGGGCATTTCCAAACATCAAAATGCCCTCTGTGTTTTGTTGTGGTTAAACACACAGCCCCAGCAGAAGCCTGGAGCCCCCTGTTTGGGTGGCCTTGCAAATGAACAGCTCTGATTTTCCTGTAATCAGGGCTCCTGTGAGGGAGCAGAAGGTGCTGTTGGATGTAGGGGATTTTTTTAATGAAAAACTCTGGCAATGCAAGGGATGTGTCTCAAACCTGGTGGTGTCTGGTTTAATGATGACTGCCAGCATCAGAGGGATGTGTGGTTCAGGGGCAGAGCTTTGGTAGGTGTTGTTTTCTGCTGGAATTTTGGATGCTGTGGCATGCAGCGACCACCTCATGTTGTGCTGAGCCTTGGGACTGGGTGAACCTGCCCCAGGGTCTAATCCAACCCTTGGATATGCTGTGATGCTTGAGGGAACAGGGAAGGTGGTAGATGGAGATCATTGGAGATCGTTGGCCATCCTTGTAAAACCATCTCAGGGCTCATCATTAACTTGAGTTTCAGCTGAAAATTCAGATTTGTGGGAGGAAAAGCCTGGAAACAGTGATTCTTGGTGGGTTTGGGGTGGTATTTAGTTCAGCTTGATGTGGCCAGCTCAGGTGGAGATCAGCACTACCCGTGAAGAAGCACAACACCTCCCACCGAGACTCAACAGAGACACGACCCGTTTGCAAATCCCCTCGCTGAATAATTTTCACCAACTCTGGCTTAGGTAAAAGACAGAAATCTATCAAATGTTGTACAGATTAACTTATCACCCAGTTAAATCGGCTGTCAGTCTGGGCTGCCTGTGCTTGGCAGGGTGAATTCAAATGCATGCAAATTTCCCTGGTGGCTGACGAGCGACGATGGTGGAGCTGTCAACTGATGACATGTGAAAATACATTAACATTGTTTAAAATATATTTGAAAGGGATAGCTCATATTTTGATAACATTTTCACAGGCAAATGATTTGTATGAGATCTGAAACACTGACCACATAATTTATACTGGGAGGACTTTATTTTTTTAATTTTTTTTTTTCCTAATAGCAACTCTTCAGATATGTTTTGTGCTTGGAGGAAGCCCCAAAACAATTAACAATTACCACACAAACCAGTTTGAGTCCCATGTGCCACCATTGTACGGAGTCACTGTTCCGATAGCCTCACTTGTCACTTCCACTTGATCTTTCCAAAAGTGATTAGAAACTTCAAAAGAACCAATTACACAGGCCATTGTGCTAGAGACCTGGCACTTTTATTTTTCCCCCAAAGCCTCGTGCTCCTCCCTGTGTTTGGACTTGCCGTCTTTAATTTTTACTGTTTGCAAGATGGATTTCTCCACTTAATGGGACCTTATTGGGAATTTAATGGGAACTATTACTGATACTAAAAGCTCCAAAGCTTTCACTCCTTCTTTCAGGGCTTAGTGACTCTTTAGCCATTAGGACAGTGAAGATCCACGTGGCTTGTGACGGTCACTGCCCTTGTCCCCAGTTCCACCAGTGACCGTTTGGATAAGCAGCCCTGAAAGGCAGGAGAGAGATGCAGGAAAAGGTCACAGGATGTGAACAAGTGTTGACTGAGCTGTGTGATAAGAAAAACATCTGAAGCCTGTGATTCAAGATCCAGCCTTTAGTCTGGAATCTTCAGGGGTGAAAGGGGAGAACTTAGCACAGTCTAAAAACAGCAGATCTCACAGTTCAGCAGTCAACCATGGCGTCTGATACATGAAAAAAATTACTTATGCTGTCAGCTTCCATTATTTACATGATCTTTCTGTGGTTGAGTCGTGGCTGTGGATGTGCAATTCAGCTAGAAAAATTGTGTATTTACACAGATGGGTGCTGGCATGTGACCAGGGCTCGAGCAAAATGCATGGTTAGAGGTGGAAATCAAATACACAGAGTGGTGAATTGGTTTTTGAGGGGTTTGGTTGCAAGGTGGGAATGTTTGCAGGTGAATTGGTTTTTGAGGGGTTTGGTTACAAGGTGGGAATGTTTGCAGGTATGAAGGGCTCTCTGGGAGATGGTGATTCTTAGGAAAAGGAAGGTGGTGTGAACAGATTTGGGGGTTTGCTCTCCTTGGCTTCCCGGGGTGTCTGCACTCTGTTTGACAGGGGCATCTCTGCCTCTGGTTTTATTTGGAAATTCCTGGCAAGGACAAACAGGATGCCAGTACAGTCAGAAAGGTCTACCAATAAGACTTAAAAAAAAGTAGTAATAATAACAATAATCATGATGGAAGGTGACTGTAAAGGTGTAACTGGAGTGCTTGGGATGGGGGAGAAGAGACCTGGAGGTTCTTCTTCATGGAAGCATCTTCTGATGAGGGAGAGACAGAGCTCAGGACAGGGGAGCCTTCCTTTCTCATTCATTCCCCTCTTTCTGTGGATTGCATATTGGACAAACTTTCCACCACAGCCTGGATTAGACCATGATTAAATCAGTGGGAATTTATCAGTAAACTTGTTTTCTTTTGTGCCTTACAGTGAAGTGTTTGTGCACTCTGGGCACCACTGCTTCCCTTAGAATCCCTTCAGAATGTAAACCTGGGGATGAGATGCAATCCCTAACCTTTCCATGGCTGTGGGACACAGCCATAAATTGTTCCCTGCTTTCACTTCTGTGGTTTGCCTTTTGAACACCATGTCCAGGTGCAGATGGGCTGGAAAACACTTCAGCCAGGTGCTGACTCTGTTCCTGCTGAGGAGTGTGCAGAGAGGGAATCCTCAACGGTGCAGGTGATGGGAAAACTTTCCAGGTCTCAAACTGGGCAGGAGATTCTGTGACAAAGTCTTCACAAAGCTTGGAGTTTTACCAGGATTATTTGGGCAGCAGTGTAAGTACTGAGCTGAGGTTTTTGTCACCGGTGCGAGGCGACATCTTTAGTGAACTTTCAATTTAAGTAGAAATCTCTGACCTGGTTTTGATCTCCAAAGTTCAACCACGGGCCACATGTCAGGAGCACAGACCTCAGTGCTGCAGGGCACAGGTAATGGAGGGAAGAGGGATGAGAGGAGGGAAAGCAGGAGCAAGGGGATGAGGCCAGGCCATCAGAGAGACAACCAAGGAGGGCAACAGGTCCTCTGCTGACATTAGTGGCCAGTGGTTAACTTGGAACAACATGTATTTCACATTAAAACAGTATAAAATATTTGTAGGTGTGTTTGTGCCTTCCTTGAGGGTGTGACTCTCCCTCCCTTAAGGAGGAGAAGTGTCCTCGTGGGTTGCCAGGTATTTAACACGTGGAAAATTGGTACATAAAATCCATTTAACTTGTTAGTGAATCAATTGCATCTCCCTTGGTGGCGGTGTGATGTGCAAAGCCTTCCCCTCCAAATTGTTGTCTGCAGTTCTGCTGGCTCATAGCCTGGTTCAACTCCATTCAGCTGGGTAAATTGGGGAGAAAAAAGAGACTTTTGCCCACATGGAGACATTTCCTTATGAGAAAGAAGGATCAAAGAGAAACTCGTAATTGTGATCTTAAGGAAGGCAGTGAGGTCGTTTTTTTCCCAGAGGGAATTCAGCCAGTAAGTGTTCTTGTATTGAGGAGAAATTTGCCAGTCCACTGCCACTTTTAACAGCCCAGAGGCTTCTGATCACAGATGCACTTCCCAGGAAGAGTTAAATAGCAGCACAAGCCCAAGAAAGCGAGGAAGGGGAATGGACTGGCTGAACTTTGAACCATCCCATCCCATCCCATCCCATCCCATCCCGCTTGGCCAGCAGCTGTATCTGAGCAAGGCAGGGAGAGTGGAGCACAGAGCTGTCCCTCGCCTTCCTCCTCTCATTGCTTTTCCCTCTACAAGGCCAGTTCCAGCCCTGGCTGGGTGAATTTCCCCTGGTTTGTGTGTTGTCAGTTCATTCATTCAATTGTTTTGGTTTTTTATTGCTGCTCTTCACTCGCGATTGGCTCCGGGCGCTCCCTGCGCCCTGGGATGCACCACTCCTGGGATCCTGGGACTGCTGCTGCCAGCAGGAATGGCCACTTTTCCTCTGGGGAAAATGGACTTCTTGGGGTAAACCTGTCTCCAAAGCTCTCTCCATGCTCCTGTTATTATTATTTTTTTCCCCATCCTGTCTCAAGAAGGAGGAACTCTCTGATGCGGGTAGGGAGGAGGCGGCATTGCTCTGCCACAGGGCTCGGTGTGGAGGGGATGTTATAGAAATCAATTTTTGCACCCATTCTGTCCCCAAACACGGCTTCTGGTGAGGACAGGATAGTTCAGGCTCACTGTGACCCTCGTGGGATTTTTAGAGCTGGAAGGGACCACTGGAAATGGAGCCCAGAGCCCTGCCAAGACAAGGCCACCCAGAGCAGGGGACACACCTGTGTCCAGGTGGGCTGGGAATGCCTCCAGGAGGGAGATTCCACAACTCTCAGTCCTGCTGTGACTTTTGCATCCTTGACTTAAACTTTTTTCAGGATAAGAACCCATCAACCCCAATGTATGAGGTTGTCTCAGTGAACTCTCTCAGCTTTGAGGACAAATTGTGGGTTTTCTGATCAGACTCTGTGCCTGGCACAGCAAAGCCCAGATCCTGCCTGAGATACCCCAAATGAATCCCTCAATTTAAAAAGATTCTTTGGTCAGGTATGAAAGTTTTGTTGTAATTGAGTTTTCCCCCTTTTTCCACCCTTTTTTTCCCCTTCAAAATGATTATAGATAATAAAGTAGGATGCAAAAGTCCTCATTAAAAATGCATCTTGTAAAATTGAAACTTAAGTGTCAGGTTTTTCGAGCAGTCTGTCAAATACTTGACAATTAAAATAGCTGTTTTTAAAAATTTAATGAGACACAATAAGGACTAAATGCACCAGAAGCTTGCTCCTTCTTAGGATAAAGTAGAAACATAACAAGTCCATTATATTTCCTTACAAAAATGTCCCATTTGTAAAATATGCTATAATCTATTTTTAATTAAATTAGTGTATGCAATTTATTATCTGAGCTATATTTATTAATATTTAATATTTAATTTCAAATTAATTATCCAAGTAAAAGAGGGCTCAGCTGGGCTGGAGAGACTCACAGAACAGCAAGTGTCCTGCAGCAGCTGGAGGTAAACCTGGAATGTGCAGCTGTCCTGAGCTTTGTGGGAACGATGGAAATAAAATTATACATCAGAAGCTGTGGGTGCAGTCACCTTCCTGTGTGGAAGCGAATGCCTGGTATTCATATATTCATAATTTTGGGAAGCATTAACAGTGTTAATCAGAGAAAGGATCAGGTTGGAAGGGACCATTGGAGGTTATGGAGTCCAAGCTCCCTGCTCCAGCAGGGACATCCCAGAGCACATCACTCAGGATGGCATCCAGTGGCTTTTGAACACCTGTAGAGGAGGAGATAGTGCTGATATTTCATCTCAACTCTGCTCTCTGCGACTCTGGAGCATCCTGAGCACCAAGACCTGGCCACTCAAAGTTGCACTTTCTACCTTTTCCTGGGTAGTTTGCTCCATTTCTATGTTTTGGGAAGTTTTGCTTTAGATTCCCCCAACATGGGATTTCCTCCTTCTCTCCTGTGCTTTGATGAGCAGAGAAGAAGGTGCCACTCAGAAATTTAAAGTGTGATTCCTTGGCTCCACACCCAGCCTGTCACTCTGCGTCACTTCAGGCAAACCCAGGCAGACAGAAATCATGGAATGGTTTGGGGTGAAAAGGACCTCAAATCCCACCCAGTGCCACCCCAGCCATGGCAGGGACAATCCCACCGTCCCAGGTGCCCCCAGCCCCAGTGTCCAGCCTGGCCTTGGGCACTGCCAGGGATCCAGGGGCAGCCCCAGCTGCTCTGGGCACCTGTGCCAGGGCTGCCCACCCTCACAGGGAAGGGATTTTTCCTGCTATCCCATCTAAACCCACTCTTAGTCTCAAGTCTTGTCCTGGCACAAGATGCTCTTGTAAAAAATCACTTTAATGGGCCATGTTTTCAGGGTTTTCTTCACCATTGTGGCAGGTAGCAGTTGGTGGCATCATCATCATCATCATTATTATTATTATTAATATTATTATTATTATTATTATTATTATCATCATCATAATCATCATCATCATCATCATCATCAGTATTAGTATTATTAGTATTATTAGTATTATTAATTTATTTGTGAGTGCTGGCAGACCCAAAGTTGTGGCATCCTCGACTCTCTCCTCTTCTCTTGGCCCTGTTCTCTGTTTCTTCCCTTGGAAAATCTTCTACCACTTCTGCTCTGGAGCGCTCCAGGGCAAATCTCTTGAAGCACCTCTTATTTCTTCCTTTTAGTTCGCCACTTTTTGGTTTCAGCACTTTTGTGAACATGACTAAATAGATATCTTGCTCTCAGCCATATACAATCCGACAGGAGCTGCACCAGCAGGGAGCCGTGGAGGTACAATGGAACACTTTCTAATTTACCCAGATAATTTGCAGAGACTGCCAGTCCTCTGTTGGTTTAAGCCAAACTTCAGTGTGGGTTGTTGTTTTGTTCTTTTTTCCTCAGGAATATAATTTTATATTAATTACACTGGGATTATCCGAAGGCGTGTGTAAATTCCACATGATTTGTTGGAAAAGGCACCTTTCTGGGAAGGAAAAAGAGCAATCCACTGTGACAGAGCACAGACAGTTGCAGTATTTTAATCAGCATGGGTGTGCAAAACCAAAATAAAAACCTAGGAGTGGTGATTTTCTACACGCAATCTGTTTAGTTTGGGAAAACAAATGAAAGAGAGAAATAATTCAATGCTCAGTTGAATAATTGAACATCCTTCCTTCCCAGGATGCACAAGGTGGTTGTACAAAAAACATTTGTTAAACAAAAGTGACCATTAATAATCCAAAGTTGTTCCCTTTTTGGCTGATTTTCATGCCGCCCCATCCCCATCATAAAAGAGCTGTAAGAGGAAGCTTGTCTTTATTTATTAATTCAGACTGACTTCAGAAAGAGCTCCCCAAACCACCACTGATGGCTTCTGACAGGCTCCTAATCCCTGCCCGCTGCTGCAGGAGCAGCTTCTCATTAGTCCTGGCACTCTGAGCCACAGCTCCAGGGGCTCCCTGCCCTCCACCCTGGCAGCCTGGCGGGCACAGCCACAGCTGGGTCCCCATCCCGGGCTCCTGGATGTCCCCAATTGTCACACAGTGGTGGCAGCACTGTGGCCGTGTCCCGTGCCACGTGGTGTGACCTCTCAGCTGCTGAGAATTTTAAACTTTCTGTGCTGCCAGGCACTGGCCCCCAAGAGAACACTGCACTGACCTGAGGCTGTGGAGAACCTTCCAAAATGGAATGATGGAACTGGGATTGTGGGTGTGGAGGTTGGATAGAAGTGTGTGATGTCACATGGTGGAAAACACAGAGTTTAAGGGTTTAGAATACAGTAATATATTTAAAGCAAGATGGAGGTTTTGGGGCAGTGGCTGGGCCTCCTTCTCCTTCTCCTTCTCCTTCTCCTTCTCCTTCTCCTTCTCCTTCTCCTTCTCCTTCTCCTTCTCCTTCTC
>JAXCLO010000274.1:33755506-33825506 GCA_035583995.1 Arremon aurantiirostris
CAGCTCCACCTGGATGCTGCAGGAGCTGCTCCTTCATGGCTTTTCCTACTGGCTCGGAGCATCTGGAAAATGGGTGCAAATACTCCCCTTCTGTGCTTTTGCCATCATATCCTCCCTGAAAAGGGCTTTTGTCAGGCTGTCAAAATACATCTTGTCCAGTGCCAGGTGCTGGTGTCAGGGCTACGAGGTGAGGGATGGAAGTGCCTGAGTGTTTCCCACCCTGCCACTGAGGCCCAGGCTGGTGGCACCCCTTGGAAGGCTTGGAAGGGGCACAAATAATGATGCTGAGCATGACTGGGGGTGCTTTTCCCCTCTCTCTCTACCCATGCTGAGAACAGAAAACACTTGTGATTTCCTGTCAGCTTCTCCCAGTACTTTCAGGACTCGCTCACCTTGTTTCCCTCCCCAAGCAGAATATCGTGCCCTCGGTCCTCGGCTTCCCCAGCAAGGCGGAGAACACATCCACATATTCCCTACACCATTTTTCTCTTTAGTGGATATTAGCAGATGTGCTTCCAGCAGACTGGCTCAGCACAAACAGGCTTTTAGAGCGACAGGTTCATGAACCGGGGGCCCCGCTGGCGCTCGCGTACCCAGCTCCCCTCGCCACCCTCACCGCGCCCCAGCCCGAGCCGGCCAGCCTCGAAATCTCCCTCTCCCGAGCTCCCCAGGGTTTCTGCTGATTGATTTCTCTTTTTTTTTTTTTTTGCCTCCTTTTTTTCCTCCTTGCTGCCCGCTAAGCGATGCCTATGAGTGTTTGTGCGCGGGGCTCACTTGCTGCTCCCAGATAAGCGCGTTAATCCTTTGTCTTGTGCGGCGGGATAAGACACCAACCCTGGCGGCAGCACCACCGCCTCTGCTCCAGTTGCTTTCTCAGAGCTGCTGCAGAGCTCTCAGAGCACTGGGTCTTGGCCCATTGCCCCTGCTAGGCTGCTCCCTTAATGGATTAGCTGGACTTCAAGGAAAATCCTGCCTTAGCAATAGCGAGGAGCCGTGTGGTGCTTGGTCTACCTAAGGAGAGGTGCCAATGGTATTTGCTGCTACCAGCGAAGCCGCTCAGGCTCTTTGATCCGATTTCTCTCTTCTTGATTTTGATATCTCTACAAAAGCCATTGCAGATGGGAAAGGGAAAAAAAAAAACCAACAAACCCCAAACATGCCAGCCAAGCCACACTCAGTTTTTGTTAATTCTTTTTTTTTTCTGCTTTCTCCTCTTTTCCTTCCCCCTCCTCCTCCCCACCCGAGCTGCTGAGGCGGCCTCATGGAAGAGAAACTAAATCGCTCTCCTCTTGCTTTGGGCTGTTTTTCATCACTTCTTCAGTGCTTCCTGACCCCAAAAAGCAGGCTTAAGTTGCTACATTCCTGCTCCTTCACCATAGCCAGAGACACAGTTCTCCTCGTTTCAGCAGATGTGCCAAAGGTACTCTGCTCTCCCTTGGGCATAACTTCAAATTTTGGCAAACGCAAAGCTTGGACACAGTCCAGAAAAATGTTTTTGTCTTGCAAAAGTGTTTTTGTTTTGCTTTGTCTGAAAAGTAATTTATTTGAGCTTGAAATGTTGTTTGAAGCATATTGCTGAAACTCTTAGAATTCCGGAGTTTTCTTAATTTTTCAAGGGAGCTCTCACTGAGCTCCAGATGTTTTGCCACTGACCATCAGCTCTGGAAATGGGTAGCCAAGCAGGGAAATTATTATTCCTCTCAGCCTTATCTATACCAGAAGGCACAAGCAGTGACACTGAAAAAATGTCAATTAACCTGCACTGTTGGTAACCTCAGAGGCTTCTTTTTACCTGGAAACTTTTTGTTATTTTTTTTGTGGAAAAATTTCCATATGTGTACGTGCGCAAGTCTGGGTGCACACATGAGCAAAGCCATGGGTGTGCTGCTGGAAATCCTGCTGCCTTTGGTCAGGTTTAGAGGGAACTAAAGCCCTGCTGTGCTCACAGTTAGGAGAATTCACAGGGCTAACACACATAAAAGCAGACACGAGATCCTTCATGTCTCAGACCAAGCAGCAGGCGTGCTTTGGGTCCTGCAAAAAAATACTGGATTGATGTGAAGCTCTGTGATGGTGAAAATATGTGGGATTTCTGCCACCTGCCCTTTGCATCCACCCTGTATCCTTCTCAAGTCTGCTCATGACTGATTCTTCCCAAGCTTCCAGCTGCTTGGCATTTCTTGTGTAAAATAATTAATGATTATAGGGAATGGAGAGATCAGCTTAGGGATAGTCAAGCCTGGTCTTGGGCATTGGTATACAGGCGCTTGTGCACAGTCAGGGCTCAGCAGCAGTGTCAAAGGGGGAATAAAAGATGAATTATTTGAAGAAATATTGGGGAAAATGATTTGAAAAGAATATATAGGATATTTACACCTGCAGGTATAGAAGGAGGCTATAAGGAGGGTCAAAGGTGGCTCCTGTATGGGGACAGGGCAAAGAAAATGTTGGGATTAAGAGCTGGGCCAAATGTTACTGGTTTTGAGTTTGTTACTCAAATCTCCAGGAACTCAGGGCACAGCTGTAGGAAACTTGCTCCCTGCTCCAACTCTTCCAGCCCTCCCTGGCTGTGGGGGCTGAGATGGACCTTTGGACCAGTCCAGGATGGCCAATCCCACGGGATCCTTGTGCAATTGTGTTTAATCCTGGAACCACAGCATTGTTTAGGTTGGAGAATCTCTAAGTGATCTCTAAGATCACTGCCAACTCCATCACTAAACTGTGCCCCCAAAAATGCTCAAATGGCAGTAAATAAAATCACAAAAATGGGGGAAATTATGTATTTTGAGACAGCATTTCATGCACGAATATTTTGAGACCTTAGAAAGCCACATTGTCTGCCCTGGAAATGCTCATTCCCTGAGCTCCATGCCTCACTAAGATCCCAAAAATTGCTTCCTCTACCATCAGGGTAAGCTGGGAAGAAGATGCTGGTTCATCCCTGATTTTAGAGCTTGTGGTACAGAGCATGAAAGCTGCTGAGGGGCTGACCACAGCAATCTGCTCCAAACACATGGTCCCCTCATGTGGCTTTGAGAGGGATGTGCCCTGGGATGGTGACTCTGTCCTGACATCCTGACCTTGCTGAATTTGGCTCATTTTGGGTCTCTATCCAAAAATGATGGCTCAGGAAAACTGGGCAGGGACTGGTTCACAGTGTTGTTGAGTTCTTCGTGCTTTGGGTTCAATGAGTGGATGTTTCCCAGGAAAGCATTTCCAGCAAAAATCACCCAGAATCCTCTAATTTTACACCAAAGACAAGGTTCAGAAAAAGCTCTCATTTAAATGGTGTGGCTTGAATAATACTACCATGAGTAGAAATACTGATGATAGTGGTTCCTCTGTTGCACTTTGTGCCTCATTCCTAAATCCCTGACTTGTGTCTGACCATGGAAAGATTATTCTGGAGTGCAGGAGCCTGGACAGAGCCCCCACCTGCAGGGATAACAGGACAGGGGGCATCAAGACACCTGTGTGGAATTGGAAAGATGAGACCCAGCCCACAGGACTGTGTTGGAAGGTAGCACACAGATATATCACAATTACACTTCTCTGAGACTGGAAATGCTGGGTAATTGTCTTTCCCTGCCAGTGTGCTCAGGGCGCTTTACAACAATAAATTTCACCAGGAGTGCTGGAGAACAGAAAGCGCAGTAAGGGGAAACCTGCTGCTCCAGGAATGCAAGGATGGGAAGCTTTCATGGACAAACTGGGCTCTGGGTGTGCAGGGGGGAGCAGCCCAGGGTGCTGCCTCGAGGCTGGAGCTCCTGGCAGTGGGTATGGATGGGGAGAGGGGGCAGTGCCAGCCCCCAGCCCTCTGGAGCACTGCCCACCCTGCCTCTGCAGAGCAGGAAAGCCCAGGCTGAGCATTGATTTAGGGCAAGGACAAAGTTCTCTTTGCAGCCAAAACAAAATTGTGTGCCAATCAAATAGGTGTGAGACAGGCTGTTGTTGGCCTCTAGGGAGTATCAGAGGACAAAAATCCTTGGAAGGAAATTCAAAAAACAGCCTCCAGGGAAGCCAAGCACTGCTGGAAGTGCTGCAGCACCGCGGTGCCAGGACCTCTGAGCATCCACACAGCCCTCCCTGGAAGGGCACCTCTAATATTCCATCCTGTGGCTAGAAAACATCTTCATCTCACTTCCTAAGAGGCAGCATGGGCTGAGGTTTGAGAGATTTTGTGCCTGGATCATTGCAGACCCTCCTTTATGGACTGGGGAAATGCAGCTCCAGCCCTGCCTGGGAGAGGAGGAGAGTGATCCTTTCTCTCCTCTCTTCTCTTTTCCCTCTCCTCTCCTTTCTCCACTCTCTTCTTCCCTCTCTCCTCTCTTCTCTTCCCTCTCCACTGCTCTTACTTCTCTCTCCTCTCCCCTCTGCAGTGGGTGGTGAGTGCAGATCCTTCCAGCAGGTGCCTGTTGTCTTTGAGGCACGTCCTACAGCAGGACCTTGATCTCACTGGGATCTTCATAATAGCAAGATACCAAAAATAATCAGAATATATTCAAAAATGGACAGGAGAGGGTATTTGGCTCGTTCACAATGGCCATTAGATAGCTGATACTTGCTGTGCTTGCTCTCTATGCTTCAGAGCCATCCATAATTAGAACATATTTTTGTAACCCTATCTTGGAGCAGATTTGATTTTTAGGAAGGAAAAATGTCACTAAATCATTATTATTCATGTGACAAATCCTGAAGGGTAAATTTTTTTTTAAACACCACCTCTATCAGTCTCTCCCATGTCACCTAACTTTTATGCAATAACACTGTTCCCTTAGAGATACCGTATAAAATATCTCTCACTTCCCAATATTATTCATAGAATTCCCATTATAGAACATTGAAAACCCAGATTAGAAGAGTACAAGAATATTTTATGACCAGTTTGAAAATGCTGTTACTGCTGCAATAAATTAAGAAGTTAAATTACTCCCACATTGAGTATTGATATACTGTGCATGGCAGAAAAATTCCTTTGAAATATACTGTACAATACATATAGAGAAATTCCAGCCCCTTTGATGGCCGCCAGCAAAGGGGGTTGTGAGGACTTAGGGGTGGGGGACTGGGTTGCCAAGTTTGGTTTTTAAAGCAGCAAGTTGAGCAAAGGCAAAATCAGAACAGCAAAATTTTATACGCATAATTGGAAATATTGGGATGTTGCATTTAATAGCCAAGTTCTTCTCACATTCTTTATGAATTCTACAGAGGGGATATTTCCTGGTCAGCAAACCAATTTCTCATAATGTGATTTTCTCTTGCTTATATCTATGTGGACATTTATTTGTGGCCTTTACCTGACCACTGCGAATGTGTGATGTGTTTATACCTCTTTTATATTAGGTGGTATTTTTCTTTTTTGGCTGAATAGTCATTCAAACTCAAATCTTTGACTGCCAAGGGAAAAGCAGAAAAAAATTAGGAATGTTGGATCCAATCTGGCTGATGGGATATAATTGCTTTTAGATATAAAGATACTCAAATAATTAATTAAATCGACTTTTAATCTTTATTTCTAGTTGTTTGCATTATTGGAGTGGTGTAAAGCCACCAGAATGGGCCAGATAATTTTGATGCAGGAATTTATGTGCACAAACTGTCTTTTTTTTTTCTGCTTACACAGCTTCATTTGTGAAGCATTGCACAGGGAGCTGCACTTATACAAAGTGGTTGTTACAACTTCAGGTAAGTGCTGATCTTTCTCATAAATTTCCATGTGTTGTCTGCTGGGCATTTTATTAAGGAAAATAATTGGAGAGATTTGCCTGCTGGACCAGATTGGCAACCAAACCACCTATTTTGTAAAAAAAAAGAGTAACAAAAGAGCCCTTTTGCACATTTTGCAGAGGAATCCAAAGAGCTGCTGCAGCACCAGCAGCATAAGCAGCTTATTGGGGTTTGCCAAGAACACAGCAAATCCAGGCCTTGAGTTTACAATAATAATTACAGTGTATTCTGCTGATTGTAATATTCTGGCCCGACAGGGCCTGTTTAACTAAGCTGACCCTGGAATCAAGTACCTATAAGTAATGTGATCTATTTATTAACGAGTGCTTTTTTACAGGAGCATCCATTCTGAGCTCCCCCATTATTCCACAAGCGGGGAACTGGCTTTCGGCAAGAGTCGTTTCTATAAAACGCATCAGAGGAGTTATTTAAGAACAACACAAACCTCAATTAAGCCCTGGTGTGTGTTTTTAGAGGTGATTCTTGGAGGATTTTCCCTCCCAAGGAAAGCCAGGCAATGAAGGGTAGACGCCGAGCAGAACGTTTTTCCCTAGATGCACCAAAATATTCACTCAAAGATCAGCAGCAGCTTTCTGCAAATCCCCAAGCTTAGGCGTGCTTGTTGGACCCTTGACTCTCCCATGGAGTTGGTGCTTCCCAGATTAAGCCCAGCCCAACCAGGGAACCGCTCAAACCCACGCGGATGCGGCGCCGAGCCGCGGCCCCAGCGCTGCCCACGGCGCCTTATCTCGGCGTATAATCATGTAGCAGATCATGTATTCATTTGTATCATTAAATAAAGACTACCAGAGCCCTGGGCCCGGGCGAGCAGGAGGGATGCTCAGAGGATCATGGGTTCCCGGCATGCCCCGCTCCCCTTGGAAAGGCGCTGACTCACTCCCCGAGCAATCAGCGTTGTGTGCCATTACAAATGGGCTGGTTAATAGGCCTGCATCCATTATCATTAGTGCATCTCAGCACGCAGGTACATGATGGGGCCTGCCAGCGCATTTGCTCCAGCTCACTGAGCCAGGGGCCATGCTCCATTGCAAATGAGGATGAGGAACACCTGCTCCAGGGTTTTTCGGCAGACCGGAGTCATCCTTCACATCTCATGCAACACTTGTTCTGTCAGAATGCAATGCTGGCACCGGCCGGAGCGGGGCTGTGCCAGGCGTCCGACTAAAGATTAGACACTTCCCTGTGGTCTCCTGCTCAAGTTCAGCTTTGAATTCTTCTTTGTTTTTTTTTTTTTTCAAAGAAAGCTTTTAAAAATTTATCAAGTTCGTATTAGGCATTCAGTCATTATGTTAGGGGTTTAAAAATAAAGATGAAAAAAAGAGAAACTTTGCTTCAGAAATTAACTTCTTTTTTTGGCAATTAGAATGGCAGCATAAAATATTTATTGGGTCTGATAATTTTATTCACAGTGCTGAGTGCTGGCTGTTTGGATATACTTTTTGAGAAAGGTTTTATTTTTGGAAAATTGATTTTTTTCCCCCTATTTTTCTTTCTGGCCTTCTGTAACTATTCCCAGTGTTTGTGAGATTTTCTTTTTCATTGTCTGCACCAGGTGACCCGAGATGTGATATTGGACACTAACCAAAAGGGGGAAAATATGACAAAATATTGCCTTCTCCAGGCACATGTCTTTCCATGCAGAGGCCTCTGCTCTGGCTGCCCTCCAGAGCCAGGACAAAGGCTTTCCTCATCCTGCTCCAAAAGGCACAATGCTCACTGCCAGCCCCAGGCTCGTTTGCTTGAGGCACTGGAAATCAAAATGAAGGGAGAAAAACCAGTTGGAATTTGAAGAAGCAGCTCTTGAGGTTTGTGATTTACACTGAAGGGCACGGTGAAGGTGACAGTGTGTCCCTCCCATTTCCCTGCCCTGTGTAAAGGGGATTTTATGGGCACCGCTGCCTGCCAAAGCTTCTCAGTCCTTAAAAAAAGGAATCCTGCAAGTGTGACCAGCTGGGAGATGCTGTCAGGCGCATGTGCATCCCTTCATCCCAATGGATCACTTCCCACTGGGGAGAGCCCTCCAAATCATTCCCTGGGGAAGGCACTGGGCATCCTCCAGTGACCCCATTTACCCTCCAGTGGTAAATGAGGAATCACCTTCTGAGGCAAGGCTGGGACTGAGCTGGAGCAGGAGGACAGCCTTTGCCACGCCCTGGCAAAAATGCAGCACCAACATCCACTCCTAGAGCAGAGTCCTCTTTGTCTCCCAGGAAAGCAGAAGGAATGGGAGTTGATGCTTCTCCAAAATTCAGGTAAGAAAATCTGACTCTGCACTTGGAACAAGGCTTTAAGTAAGAAATTCCTGTTCACTTTCCATGCTTTTCTAGAGTTATTCCTTCCCCACCTTCCCCAGTCTTCCTGTCCACACTGAAGAGACTTTTGGTTCTGCTTCCAGAGCCTCCAAGAAA
Source organism: Arremon aurantiirostris (assembly GCA_035583995.1). Classification (NCBI taxonomy): domain Eukaryota; kingdom Metazoa; phylum Chordata; class Aves; order Passeriformes; family Passerellidae; genus Arremon; species Arremon aurantiirostris. The sequence goes on from JAXCLO010000274.1 coordinate 33,763,663, forward strand.
ATGACAACTGTTTCAGCAGGAAGCCTCATCTGGTGGAATCCAGGTTTCCACAGTGATGAAATGGTGCTGGAAGTTACAGACCTGCTGGTTTGGTGCTCTGCCAGGAAAGGGGAGTCCTCAGTTTGCACTTAGGATCCCAAGCTTTATCTCTGCTTTGTGCCCAAGCACTACAAAGAAATGCTTCCCAGGATCCATCCTTTTCACCCTTTTATGAGCTTTGGTGCTCAAATGGAACCTTGGGCTCTCATTCCTCAAGGTGTTTCTTGGTGCCTCCTGGGTTTGGGTTCCTTTTGTACGATGTGATGAAATGAGAATGCTGCAGGAAGCACTGATGTGAATGCTTGTGGATTAGAGATTTGTGCTAAACTTCTGAAGTTTTCTGTATTTTCCATATTATTACAGAGAAATAATCTTGTTTCTTCTTTCATTCTGGTTACAGAAGGTGCTCAGGGCTGTGCTCACCCAATGCCCTTGGATTCTGCTGGAGATGTTTCTGCCTTCCCCAGGGGATTTTGGTCCCTGATAACTCAGTATCACCCACAGAAAAAAGTTTAAAAGTTTCAAATCACTTTGTGTACATTTTAAGGGAGACAGAGATAAAAATCTTCATCTTTTGAAATCAGTTGTGACATTTTTGAGTCTGTGACATACTTCAGCAAAACCAAAAAGGAAAGAGTTGTCCTATGAGGTTGAAGGGACCATCCACCCACCCAGAGCTGTTGGGAAGTGATGGGATCTGCAGTGGGAGCTGAGGGAAAAGTATGAAAAGAGGCCAAACACAGAGAAATCTCACAGATTGCAATGGCAATTTGGGAAGAAAAATTATTCCAATTGCATTTAACAGACAGCAAAATTAGTATTTACTCTTTCCCTTGTTTAAGGCAAATTCCAGGTCTGTGCCTTTTGAAGGATTTGGGTTTGATGGGGTTTTTGCTCATGTACTATAATTTTAATTTTAATTTCTATCCATTCACTGAGAGCTGATCAAAGTTGATGTTGCTACAACACTGGAAAAAAAAGAGATGCTGGAAAGGCCAATTTTCCACTCATGCAGGTCTGAAAATCCTGGGGAAGAGCTGTTCAGAGGGATGGCAGTAACGCAGAATGAGGATGTGTATGGTTGATGCAGGCTAGACATGGGGATATTTAAATTAGAAACACGAGCAGGAAAATGAGGGCTTGGGTTGGAGTTTTCAAGGAGTAACTCTAGAGGAATGTCTGGAGGACTCTAGAGGAAGCAATCCCTTGGGATCAATCTGTAAGGCTGAGTTTGGGAAAAGGCAGAATCAGGAAATGAGAGACAAGCCTGATAATTGTCTGGGGATGTTAAAAATTCTCAGTTTTCTTCTGTCACAGCAGAAATAAACAATATCTTCTTTTTTTTTTTTTCTTTTCCCATTCCATAGGGAGGGCTGGATCCTGCTGGGACTCTCATCCCCCCCTGCAGGGAAGATCTGCAGAGGGATTTATGGAATATTGTTATTCGCTGGGAGTGCAGTGATGCTCCCTTGGTGCTCAGAGAGTTTCTTCCACAGCACCCCAAACTCCAGGTGCAGGCACCACTCTGGACCTCAGCATCCTTGAAAACATCACCTTTCAAAGTTCATTATGCGACATGAGCAATAAATATTTAAAATATATCAGATATCAAAAATTTTTAGGCATAGCCTTGAAGCCCAGGGTGTGTTTACACGCTTTGCTGACTGAACAGACCTCAGTGTGGGTTTTTAAAATCCCAATCCCATCAGGGTGTCAAGCAAACAACACCTCCACCCAACTTCCATGTACTTTAAATACATGGGTGCTGCTGGATTTAGCTGTTAGCTGGAGAAAGAGCTGAATCTAACTGGGAAATTCCAGGTTTATGAAATTCCTAACCTCGTTTCTTGCCTTGTGCTGCAGCCTTGCCCTGTGATAATCCATCCCTTCATCCCAGTGATGGAATGGCTGCAGCCAGGCGTGCCAGGGAGCCCTGAGCCCGTGATGTGACAGCCCAAGCAGACTTTGAAACCACATCTCTGGAGGTGAGAGGCTCGTGCATTAACCCGCTTGTGCTGCTGCATTTTTAAAGCTCTTTTTTTAATGCTGAAAAGAAGAAAATCATCCCATATTTTGGGACAAAACCCAAAAAGCATCAAGGATTGAAATAGATGGTGCTGACAGAAATTCAAATGCAAAGAGAAGTTGGATTGGGTGTATTCTGGTTTATTTTGGGGCAGGGCTGTTCAGCATCCTGCTGTTTTGAGGTGCTGGGAGTTGAATGCCAGGGCACCACTACCCCACTCCCAGTGCCAGAACACAGCATATCTTCACCCCAAAAAGTTAAATTGAGGTTTTGGCTGAAGGAACACCTTGTATGTGATATTTGGCTGGTTAACCACTGACTCCTCAGCTATTTTCCTGCGCTTTCTCTCCTCCCTGTCCCACAATTTGATTGTTTAAGTACAGACTGCAATATTTAACGCCAGATTTCAATGTTCTGCTCAGGTTTTTCTATCACCTGTGGCTGGATGCTGTGATGCTGGAATATGGGGAGGGGATTAGGGGGCTCTTTTCCCAGTTGTGGAGTAGGCTGGGATACACAAACACATCCTGTCCATGGCTGCACCAACGCACCTGGTGCTGCCTCACTTTCCCCAAAGAATTTTCCCTGTGTCAGTGCAGAGCCCTGGTTTTGTGAAGCGCATGGGTGGAGACAGGTCTGGGACAAGAAAACTCTTATTTATACATGTGGCCCCATCAGGATTTGTGTCAAAGTCTCTGGAGATGCCCTCCAGCTTCCTTAAATTTCATTTTTTAATAATGAAGATAATTTTGAGTTTTACAAGCCCAAAAATGTCTAAACCTAATAAACATTTTATACACATGTCAAAAGACGCTTCAGAAGCAGCCAAACCATGGATTTTTTAACAACTGAGGGGAGATAACAACAAAAATCCACAACACACTCCTTGCTTGCCAAATTCCTGCAGCCTGAGCGAATTTTTAGAGATGAGTTACAAACCCCAGATTAACGGAGCTTTAATGGAAGTGCTGACACTTCCTAAAGCTGCAGCCACCCTACAACAACCCCGCATCCCACTGCTGATTCCCAGTGGGGGAATAATGCAGCACTTGAGGGAATTAACACACAGAGGGGCTCCTGAGTGTTCTCTCCCTCCTTTCTCATGTGAGCTTGCAGGGAAGGGATTTGGCAGGAGGGTTTGGCAGCCTGGCAGCTCGTGGGGAAACAAAAACCAGCAGCTATCAGTGCAAAACGGAGCGGCCTCTGTGGCTGGTGGGCACCCAGCCCCGCTGGCCCCCGCTTCAAACACACAGAGCTGGGTTTGTGGTGGGGCTTAGGAGGAAAGGCTCTTAGGGCCGCCATCCAAGGGCTGGAGTTATCTCCCGTTGGAAACGCCGCTTATCAATTCTTTGATGGTTTTTAGGGAGGTGTTTGCATCCAGCAGGCGGAGTGGTTTGGTTTCCCAGGGTTGTCCCACGCTGAGGAGATGGATTTGGGGCTGTGTGTCTGTGTTCAGACCTGCAGCTCCTCTGCGGGGTGTACGTGGGGATGTGCAGCAGCACGTGAGGAAAGCCTGGCTGGTACACAGCAGCTGGCTCACTTTTATCACCAGCTTTGCCATAAAACATCCCATTTTAATAATCAAATTAGAGCCGAGGCAAACCTGCACAGGTGAGAGGAAATGTGTGAGCGTGATCAAAACCACATTTCTGATTCAGGACGGAATCGCAGGCTACAGGGAGGTACATCTGTAAATTATACAGGAAGCTTTCTTCAACAACTGATTCACCCTGACAGTTTTACTGGAGTATATGAAAATTAGTATTAAAGATGTGATATGTAGGCTTCTTTCCAGGAATTCCAATCTGGTTTCAATAAAATGAAAACACTGATTGGAAGTGAAGTTGCCTTCCGGTTTTGCCTTTGGCTATTATGTGTTCATTCGTGAAATGACTGAATTCCACAACTACTTTTAATATTCACCTTTTGAGTTCATCTCCCGTACTGGACACATTGGAATGATTAAAATCGCACCGACTCCTGAAGCCTGATTCTCTTTAATTTGAAACAGCCTAGGTGCTGAGGACGAAAAAATATTAAAAAAAAAATGAATGCTCTGTTAAGTCCATCCTTTCTTAGCATCCAGTTGCTTCAGTGCGTGTTTAGGGTGGAATACTGATAAAGAAGTGGGTGAAACATCCCTGAATAATGGTGAAAGAGCACAGCTCCATGCTCCCTGTCCCTCCAGGTTGCTGCTCCTGGTGGTGCCTGCTGGGTGGAAGGTTTGCGTGCTCTGATGCTCCAGGTCTCTCCATGCTTTGGCAGCTGCCTGGCCCTGCACATCAGTGCCACTGTCTGCTGAGCTCCTGCCAGGGACAGGGCCTGGGAAAAGGGGTGCAGAGCGGAGATTTGGGGCCAGCAGATGTAAATATTGAAGATATTTGTGTTTCACAATACAAACTGTTGCGTTCCAGCTTATTGTTCCAAGCGGGTTTTGCACGCTGAACCTGCGGGAGCTCCGTGCCAGATGAGCAGAGCAGCTTCTTGCAGAGCATGAGTGGTTTTATGTGTTGAGGAGCTCGTAAAGAAATCCAAATTCCCTTGGATTTGCTAACACCTTCCAGACTAAGCTTGCTGTATTGTCCTGGAGATGGAAAAGCTGGATCTGCTGCTTTTAGGGAGGTGCTGGCTGGACCAGCCATGGGGCAGAGCTCAGTGTGGCACCCAGGGTGCTCACCTGGTCTACCATGACTTAATTGTAGTTGGTTAAACAATTACATTTCCTTCATTATTTTATGTGGAAAAGCTGGTGCTTGTACTGGTGGCAGGAATTCCCTCATAAATGCCCCGCAGTGTCTGTTTTGTTTTTGCTGGGGAAGAACCCCCAGTCCTTGCTCCCCGTGTCGGTGCAGTTTCCTCCCTGCTCTGGGGTTGTGGGAATCTTTGGTACCCTTTTTTCAGGGAGTTTAGGGGATTTTTTCTGCTCAGCACCACTGGAGGTCCCAACCCTGGGATCCACCACAGCTGACCCGAGGTGCTGAGGACTAAAAGGACATCTACAATAAACTGTAATATTAAAAACTTTAGCACCTCTGTGGAACAAAGGAAAGCCCAGGGAAGTAATTTCAGCCTGTGTATTCAGTCACCTCTCTGGCAACCTCTGCAATGAGTATTCTGGCAAGTTATCTCGCTGAGGGAGAGCCTGACTTTCTGCAGTTGTCCAAGGCAATCTTTGATTAAATTTTGGATGCTGTTACTTAGACACCCGCTCCTGATGCACTTACCATATTTTGCAAAGAGAAGGTCTCTGTGAATTGAAAATTTCTGGTTATGTGCATTCAAGGTCATGCATAAAACAGCATCTAGGATCATGGAAAGTTGAGGAATTTAATCAAAATGCTGCTCTATAGTTTGGTGTGTTTTGTAGGATTAGCAGGGGCACCAATAATGCTGTCAATGCAGAGCTCATTTGGACACTTGTGAATTATTGAGCTGCAGAGCAAACCTCAGCACAGCCTAAATCAACAGTTTTCCACAGTGCTGTTGGCAACAGAAGTTCCTGATGGCCTCTCTTCCACACTGGAGACTGACAAAATTGCAATAGGAGGTTGTTTGGGGAAAAAAAAGCAGTTGCAGGCTNNNNTATCTGACTCGGTATTTTTGAGACTCACCAGAAAGAGGCAGAACAGCAGCCCTACACAAATTTAGGAATTTGTCACTCCCAGATGAAGTAAAAGTTTAAAACTCAATATTTTAAAATACAGTGAAGTCCACCCAGTGAATCTGCAGGACCCCCCTTTAGTGACTGCTCCTCACCCTGTGTCCCAAAGCCCTGGGAATTCTGCAAGGAGCAGTGGGTGAAGGTTGGTGGTGGGAGGGATGACTGGAGGCTCTGAGACATCTTCCCTGGGGGAATTCTCTAATCCAAGGTCGTCAGGACTGCACTCGGAGCATGTGGCAGAGGCAGGGGACATTTGAGAGATGCTCTGCAAACTCTTTCTTCCCTTTTGGTGGCTTTTCATGAGAGAGGAGGTTGGATGGGAGATAAAGGGGTTTTCTTAGGTACCAGTAAAAAAAGAAAAGTCTATCCTAATGTATTTTGTGGAAATACTTCATAGAATTGACTTAAATCCATAACACTTTTTCACCTTTGTTTTCTCCTTAGGTGTCATAGACATCTCTGAGCAAGGTGCCCTTAATGAACTGACATAGAACCTGGGTTGCTGGATCATCCTGAAAAAATTCAGAGTATTGAGGTACCCAGAGCTTTTTTCCCTCCTTTGGAAAGACTGATTTTCTAATTAAAGTTAATTTAGGGAATGAATTATAGTTGATGTATGTGTTAGTATTCATATCAATATTTAATGAGTCTATTAAACATATAGATGCCCTAGACATGAATATGTTCATGACCTTAAGTCCAAACATTCTCCCTTTCCCCCAAAAGAAACCAAATCCTTTTTGGCATTATTTTACTTTGTATTATTTTCCTAAATGCTGTAGGTGGTTTTCCCAACTTCAATGTTCTCCAAACATCCTCTGCTCTGCTTCTCTTCTGAATTTCAGGAATTGATTCAATGCTCTCAGAGTTCAGCGTGGTGGCTACATAGCCTTGCCTTATCTTCCTCTTTTCATTTACAAATTTTTGAAGATGTTTATTTTAAACTTCTTTATTTTAAAACTGTTTGTTATGTATTTTTATATCGGCAAATAGTCCAAATATTTTCTATTGAACCACACCTTGTCTCCCTAAACAATGACATAAAACTCAGCCAAGCCAAGTGTGGGCACTTCCTTAAGGAACAGGCGTAAAGGATGGGTTTGCAGAAGGGTTTTCATTGCTTTCCTGGGCTCTTCCATGTTGCTGCCTCAAACAGAAGTGGCTGTCAGGTGAAATAAGGAATGCAACCTAAGGAGCGTGGGGCTGGGGACGTGGAGCCCTCTCCCTTCCCCTAAATGCCCCTTCAAGCTGCTCCCAGTCTTCAGCATCCCCCCCTCCCCAAATCTTGGATCCCTCCCCCACAAACACTGCTAACTACTAACTCATAAAACATATCAGCTGGGTTTATTACTTTTAACCATCTTTCCAATTGTGCTATAAAATAAAGGCAGATGCCATTTTAAGATCTTATTATTATCAAGGGCCAACTCCTCCAGCAGCACCTGCTTAGCAGCAATCTGCTTGTTTATAGTCCCTTTTTTATAGGTGACAGTTTAAGGTGGCTGTTCTCCTGTTACAAAGAGTTCTTTTTAATGTGGCAGAAGTGGCACGCACAGTAGGTGAGCTCCTTTCTTTCATCCAGTGATATTGAGACAGGGTCGCAGGTTCACCTGTGATTTTTGCTTGACAGCTTCGCCACACACATCAGGCTCTGCCAAATGCTCCGCCATTAATTTATGATTTAAAGTAATTAACTTTTGCTGATTAAAGTAATTATTTCAAGTGCATTGCACTCAGGCCCAAATGATGCTCACAGCCCCCTCTCCAGTTTGAGCTAGCAGCATGCCAAGTGCTTAAAAGCTGCACCAGGGAGCTCGCGGTGGCTTCTGCCAGTCTAACAGATCTGCCATGTTTATGGCTGACTTGTACTAACTGCTCATTTTAATGCCGAATCCTGGCAGAACATTGACACAGTGTGAAACCTTCATCCGGTAAACAAGACAAGCTTCAAATTGGTGACATCGATGACAGTGAAAACTGTTTAAATGAATCTTGCCTCCAGCCTTCCAGAGGTATTATGTTTTTGAGCGCTGCTCCTTCTCCAGATTGGCTGTTAAACAATTTACAGCTTTATCCAGCCTCTGCCTTTAGCGTTATGCAGGTGCAAAATTTAGCTTTCTTTGCTGGATTAGAGGCCAAAAATAATATCTCTGACCTTCCCCCTCCCTCAGAAAAAACCCCACCCAGACCCCACCAAACCCTTTTAAAGCGGCTTCAGAGAGAAATGTGCAAAAGGAGTTTCCTTTGAAAATAAATCTGCCCTTTTGAAAGCGTACACGGGTTGGGAAGCTGCCTGGCATGTCCTGAAGTTAACATGTTTTGTGTGGGAGCCAATGTTGGCTGGTTTATTGTGCCTTCCCTGCGCAGGAGAAGGATGCACAGCGGAGCACCGGGTGGGATCGCGTGGAATTCTGCCAGCGCCGGGCACCGCGGCAACGAGCTTTGTCTTACTGGCACCAAATGTTCTCCAAACTTACCTTTAGGGTTGTTTATTTCTTTTTTTTTTTTTTTTCCTTCTCCCTGGAGAAGTTATTCCTTGGGAATATCCCCTTGTAAAAAGCTGTGGGGTTTTGGCTGCTGCTCGCTGAGTGAAACCGAGCAAACCGATGGTTAAATCTGGTAGGAATAAAAATATCCATGCTGGAAAAAATATATTTCCAGTACTGTAAATATATTGAGCTGTTTCCCCCCACCCCTTATTTATTTATTTATTTATTTATTTATATCAAATTTTAATTTGGGAGAGACAAGGGAAACAATTTTTATCAGGGAGGGGCAGTGTGTTTTTTCCTGCTTTGCTGAAAAGACTGTCAGTTTTAAAAAGCTACTCACATAATCCCTCTCTCCTCTTCCAGTGCAACTGTAAAGAAATCTAATTTCATCTGTAATAAAGCACCTGATGGGCAGTGATCCCTGGCAAACAATATTTCAGCTTAATGCTAAGCATTGAAAAAACATCATCGAAAAATAAAGATGCCAAGAAAAATCATCTGCGTGTAAGCTTGGCAGTCGTCCTCAGAAATCTCAGAAATGGGAGGGACAGCTCGACAGTGAGCCTGATTTGGGGGTTTTCTCCCTTCTTTTTTTTTGGTAATGAATGAAGTGTGGAGGGCAGGGAGGCAGCGGCGAGGGAGGAAGGGCTCAGCCGCGCTCCCCGCGCGCCTCGCGAGCGAACGCTGAGCTCGCTGCCAAACCTGGCGTTTCTGAGCTGCGAGGGAGCCCAGGCACTGAGCTAAGAGCACCAAAACCACTTCTACAGCCCCTGCCATGGGTGTGATGTGTCCTCGCCCCATCCTCTCCCTGTGCAAGGCGGGCTGTAAACTCACCCCAGAGAGAGTTTTGCAGAAAACGGTAATGCTGCTTTTTAAGAACTGATTGGCAAGGGTGGTTTGAAAATGCTTGTCAGAAATAAGAGAGACAAAGGAGTTCCACTTGATTTTTTTTTGTTTGTTTTGTTTTTAATTTCTAGGTGTCCACATATAATCACAGAATGATTTGGGATGGAAGGGACCTTAGAGATCACCGAGTTCCAAATCCCTGCTATGAACATCTTCACATCCAATAATGTCTGCAGTCTCTGAAGATGTAGTAGGACTGGAAAACTAATCTTGGAACATTTTTTCAAAGCAAAACGCACCTGGGATTCACTCAGGACCTGATCCAAACTCTCCTGAGATGGTCAAGAGCCAGTTGGTTGTCTTAGCATCGTTTGACTCTCCTGTGCGGTCTGCAGCGGTTCCAAGCTCAGCTGATCCTCCCGCTCTGGCTCAAAGAAACTGATCATAATCCTCAAAGTGTTCCAGTGAGGATAAGAGCAGGATTTGATGCTACAGGAATTGTGAGTGGCTGTGCTTGGCATGGGAGAGGTTGGCAAAGCTTGGATCTCACAGTAACAGGAGCAGTGGTGCCACCTGGGCTGGGAACACCAAACAGTGGTTTAAGCCAGGGGATTAGAGGTGCCTGGCTCCCACTGGAAATGCCAGGGATTTAAATGGGTATTTTTAAATATTTTTAGGTGGTGTTGGACTGGTTCTGGGTATGGCAAGGTAGGGATGCTCCTGTTGGGAAAGGATAACCCACAATAAAACTCCTGTCTCAGTCCTCCAGTTGAAGACATCCTGAGCCATGACAACAGTGAGAAATCTCAGTATCTGCTCAGGTGAACAGTGCAACAGGCACCAGGTAAAAACTACCCAGAATTCAGAATTCCAGCATGTAGATGTGAAAGGCACATTTGAATTTAATCCCTTGGAATGATGAGAAGCATAAAAGTCCCATTATGGAATGGCACAATGTATTAGCAGTTGTAGGTGTTAAATCAAACCAAGGTACATGATGTTAATGGGCAAACTGACTGTGTTTAAACAGTTGTCTACTTATTAAATCTCTAATTAAGGACATGCAAACCAAGTGGTGAAGATTTTTCCACTAAACATGATAAATTGTGATTAGCAGAATGTTTTTAATGTGCTGCAGAGCAAGCCAGTTTCATTAAAAAAGAGCAGAAGCCACCCAAATTTCTCCCAGCAGCTTTACCTGTAATGACAGTGGTACCTCTGCAGGTCACAATAAATTGATTTTCTCTGTGTGTATTAACCCCTGACTGCAGTTTGAATCCCATTTTTTCTGTTTTTTACAGCCCTTCTTTACAGCATCTTTTGGGATTTATCTCAAACAGGCCAGACAAGCTGGAAGTGACTTTTTGGAAGCTGCCTCATGACTTTCTGCCTGGATTGCATGTGATGGGAGTGTAAGTATTTTCCTGCTACAGCACACTCCTCCATAGGAATAAGTGCACTTACTTGACTCAATCAGCCATCTGTGACTCCATCAGCCACAGTAGAAACTAATGGTAATTGCCAATTGTTAACCAGACAATAGCAGATGCTAACTTTAATATCCAGCAGTGCTCTTCCGAGCATCTTTTATGGAGACATGGCCTCACTTTAATACGTGTTTTCTTTCCCCAAAATAAGGCAACTTAGTGAAGGCTGATTAGCCTAGGGAGCTATGTGACTTGAAGCAATGAACTTCCAGGAATGGCAGCACATGTGCTGTTTCTGGGCCATAATGCCTAGAATGTGAAAATTTAGAAGACTGGATTTAAAATTCTTCTCCGAATGCAATTTTTTTTCCCTGTGAAATTTCACAAAGAGCCACATCCTGGATGCTAGCATGAGAGCGATGCCTTTCCTGGCAGTGTCCTTGCCTCCTATTAGATAATCAATTAGTCTCAGAACATTAAAAAGCAAAATGCTGCAACAGGATTTTCCAGAAAATTCAAAAATATTTACTAAAGGATTTCATTGCTGCTGTTTATTTACATGGAAGCCTGAAGGCCGCACGACATAATGCTGCTGCTCTGGCACCAGGACAGCTCTGCAGCCTGGGCCCCAAAGGACATCTGGAGTTTCTGGGTCACAGTGGTTCCTTTTTGCAGAAATTTGCTCACAGGAAGTAATGAATGAGCCCATTTTCACTTCGACTGGGGCCTGCAGTCTACGGGAGACATTAGGAGCAATTTGTAGTCAACGTGCAGGTCTGTTCCATCTAAAATATTATCAATGAGCTTGTCAACCCGAGCCTTAACCTTCTTTGTTATTTTCATCTGCTCCTCTCTCAGATGTCTCTCCTCGTAGCCATAACCTCTGAAGACTGGCAACAGGATGTCATACACCTGTTTTGCTCAAGGCTGGGACTCGGAGCCCTGCGCGAGGTTGTGTCGGCATTGGCTCGCTCGCTGCTTTGCTCAACGTATATGTCAGAATGTCAGATGATCGTTGTTGTATCTGCAGCTGTTGCATGAGCACAGTGCCAGGGGCACAACTTTCCTGCAGTGAGCTTTAATTTGCTCTCCCCTCCCTGAAGAGCTCCGGCGCTTCACCTTGCTGCTGCCGCTGCAGCTGGAGGAGAGCTCAGCCCGCGTGCAGCTGCGGCTGCGGCACGGGAGGGAGGCAGGGAGGGAGGCAGGGAGCGAAATGGGCAAAGAGACTGGGAGACTGGGAAGGGGGCAGAGAGGCAGGGATGGAGGCAGGGATGCAGGGATGGAGGCAGGGATGCAGGCAGGGGTACGCATGGAGGCAGGAGTTGAGGCAGGGATGCAGGGATGGAGGCAGAGAGACAGAGATGGGAGGCAGAGAGGCGGGGTGGAGGCAGGGGTGCAGGAATGGAGGCAGGGATGGAGGCAGAATTTGAGACAGAGTGGCAGCGAAGCAGACAGGGAGGTAAGGCAGGGAGAGACGGAGGTGGAGGGGCAGGGAAGGAGTGAGGCAGACAGGGATGAAGGCAGGAATTGAGGCAGAGTGGCGGGGAAGGAGCCAGGCAGGCAAGGAGGGAGTGAGGAAGAAAAGGAAGGAGGCAGGAAGGAAGGGAGGGAGAGAGAGAAAAAGGCAGGGAAACAGGGACGGAACTGAGAATCAGGGATGGAGACAGGGAAGAAGGCAAAGAAGAAGCCAGGAAGGCAGGGAAGGAGGGAAACTGAGGCAGGCAGGGAGGCTCAGCACACGCCAGGGCACAACCTGGTGGAGGTGCTGCAGACTGTTATTTGCATCTTTGCTCAATGAGGCGTTTTCCTAATTGTTTGCAGGAAGGAATTGTGAACACTGAGGGATTTATATTTGTGTGAGTCAATCTGTAGTATATTTGGAAGCTGTTCCAACAGAGCTACTTGTAGCCTAAATAAGCCATAACCTGCCAAGATATTCATGAGAGATCTGACTAGGTTTTTGACTGCTCTCAGAATTAGGTTGACAATCAAAACAGATGTAGAATGAGACTGCAACTGGATTGCCAAAGGCAAAAAGCTCCTGTCAAATTCTTTAAAGGAGGGACCTGATAAACCACTGTAATACATGGGAATAGTGGACATTAGTGACTAGACAAGGACACATATGTCCACCTTCAGTTTTGCTCGGAACTGTGGATTTGTTTCTCATATTAGGTAGCAAGGGCATTGGAAAAAATGCTTTAAAATACACAGGTAGTGAAAGTTTAAAAAGACACAGCATTGCTGCATGAATATTACAAGATGTTTCTCAGGGTTTTTTAAAAATATGTGTTTTTGTGGAATTGCTGCATTGCTGAGTGACAAATTGGGAAGGAACACGTCATCTGTAATTTAAAAGAAGAAAACAATAGAGAGTTTGATTAAAAAGCAACACAATTCTGTATTACTGGATATTGCTTGGTTACATCTGTTATTAAGGGAGACATGAAGCATTTTGTCTTTCACTTGAAATGTTAACTAAATCAAAATTAAATATATAAAACAGGACTTCATCTTTAATAAGGAGAATGGATGTAGTGGGCTAATATGTACATCTGTATCTTGTCTAAGAGTTTCAACTCATAATTCCTGCATCCAGGTTTTTGTAACAGAGGGAAAACAGAGTTTTGTAGGATGCAACACAAATGTGAAAGATATTGGTGGGAGAATAAAACAGCAACTGTTTCAGGTTTGCAGCTGCCTACTGGGCAAAATCCCTGGCTGGAAGGACATCTCTGGGTGCAGGGTTCCATATGGTGGGGCTTCATGGTGTTTCAGGACAGGGATGGCTGACGAATATGGAATGACACCTTTCCTTGGGGAAAATGCTGAGCCATTCAAAAGGGAGCCATCAACAAACAGGATTTGTTTCAATGAATATCCCAACTTGAAAAATTATAGAACAAATCATAGAACAGTTTTCAAAATGTTTTATTAATTAATCATACTTTAAAAAATTATCTTTGTTCCTCAAATGCAGCATTTAGGTGTTACTTAGGTGTCTTTCAAACAGAAAGACATTTCAGAATCATATTTAGAATAATATTTTAACCGCAGGAATATTTTAAAGGATTTTTTTCTGTGCAGAAGGCTGCTTGTCTTATTTTATGTCTCAAACAGCTATGCAGGGGTCTGGATGGTGATGGAGTTGTGCTCCTTTTCTCCAAATCTACCTCCCAAATATTGCCACCCTCCCCAGGGTTTTTCTGTATAGAGGCTAAAACATCCAGACCGCACCTTGAATCCTCTGGCTCTGCTCAGGACCTGCCCATGCGCATCCTCCAGCTCCAGGCAAAGGGCTCTGCGTGGTCTCCTTCAGATTTCTGGCTAATCTGGCTAATCCTGAGCCAGAGCAGCTGGGAGTGTGCCTGTCAGGAGCTGGCTGCCAGCCCGAGCCTGGCAAGTTGGCCGGGTGGTCACTTGGCACACGAGGGCTGTGGCACCGAGCTCGCCGGCGCTGCCCAGCTGAGCGCTCGCGGACCCGGTCCCTGCTGGCAGAATCACTCTCCCTGCTCCAGCGATGAAGATGGATTGGTCCAAGTGGAGCATCAGGTCTGCAGGGCCAAAAATAAGCTGGAAATGTGAGTTCAAGCCATCCTGGCCAAGTCCTCCTCTGTACAGGCAGGACATTGTCCCATGGGGACCTTGGAGCACCTCTGGGCTTACAGAAACCCCCGGAACAAAATGTTCATGACATTTCTTTTGGCTCAGCTGCCACTTCTCTTCTTTCCAGGAGGATCTCTCCCCTCTATTAATGCCTCTATAATCTGTTTAATTAAAATGAAATCTATTTTTGATACCCCACCACCAGATCCTACACCATATTCCCGAGTGAAGGATGTATTCCCTCCACTGCAGCATGAGGCAATGTTATTTCTTCCACTGTATTTCCAATCAAGTTGGGCAACGTTAACTTGTCATTTTTTTTCTTCATTAGTATTCAATGCTTTCATATCCTGGTTAGATCTTGATAGGAAAATATAAAAACATGTCAAGAGACTGGTTCTGTTACAAATGGAGTGCAAAAATGATTTTGGAGAAAGCCCATTTGTGTGTGATTTCTAACCTAATTCTGCAAACCCTGGTGGTTTGGAGAGTTTAGCATCCAGAGGTTTGGGCGTTTGCCCAAACTAACCCTAAAAAGCAAACCTTTGGCTGCCTGCCTTTCAGTTGAGTGTGTGATATAAATAGCTGTGCTAGGAACAAACAAAGGAGGTATTGCATGGAGCAGCCAAGAGAGACCACGTGAGCCACTCCATCAGGCCAGGTTTTGCTATCCCACTTGGAGACACGCTCCTACTTTTTCCTGATGCTCATGCAGTGGTGACTGGGTGCCACAAGGCAGCGAGTCTTCAGCACTTTTATCTTTCTTCAGCTTCTGTGAAGACTCACTACTCAACCCCCTAAGAAAAAACACAAAACCAATTAATTTAAAAACTACTGAGTAAAGTTCTTCTCATGCTGGCTTTTGTGGTTTTATTGTAGAGCTGCAGTTTTAGATGAGGAGTATCACAATGTTGTTGCAAGACCAGACCAGAGAGGAAGGGTTCAGACCTGCTTTATCCCTGCACCTCTGATCAGGGGAAATGAGATTTGGTGTTTTCTTCAACATTTCACAGCTTTTTGTTGTCTTTTCCTAGACTGGTTCATGGCATTGCCTGAAGTTCTAAATAAACCTTTATCTGTACTCAAAGTTTAGCCTTGACCAGGCAATAGCCTGGAATATATTAACTGTTGGAGAAATTTAAAGCCAAATGCTCAGGAAGAGAGTGGAGTCACCATCCCTGGAAGAATTCATAAAACTGTAAATGTAGCACTTAGGGACATGGGTTAGTGGTGGCCTTGGCAGGGCTAGAAGTCTTGATCTTAGAGAGCTTTTCCAACCCAAACAATTCTGTGATTCCAAAATTCTGTGGGATCTTTTTATGACTGTCCTAGTGTCCATTTTTTGGGGTGTTTCGGTCTGTATTTGTGTGCAGAAAGCAATGTGGAAAAACAGGAGAAAACACCAATTTGCCTTTGAAAGGGCAGGATTTCCAGGGAAACCAAGTGAAATCTCACATCCCTGGCAAAACCCCTGGGTGTACTCACAGCTCAGCTGACATCCAGATATTCATGGGAGGTGTAGGAAGAATCAGGCTGCTTTATCTGCACCACCTTTCTCGTGTTGCCCCTTTCTATGCGGCTGCTCCTCCTTGATGGAAATTTGCTGTAAAATTGCCACTCCACCAAACCTTTCACTCCCTCGTGTGCCTTCCCTGACCCCTGCTCCTTCCATTTGGCAGAGCTGAGCAGCCAGAGCCCTAAATCACCCCAGCAGCCATGGCTGGGGCACGGTGCCTTTCCCTGGATTCCAGCTGGCGGCCGCTCCCAGCTCCTGTTTTCCTGATTCCCGCAGAGACAGAGAATTCTCATGCTGTCCAAAAGCCAAGGGCTGAGCTAGTGATAAAAACCCTGATGGATGGTGGAAGGGCTTTTCCATAATTCCCCATTCCTAATCAATGAGTGTGTTTGACATCCCGGCAGGTCAGCGTTGGAGAATAGCTGTCGATAGTGCTGAAAGGAAATGGGAAACTCTTACGCCATTGATGGGAGTTGGTTATTGATGTCATCACTCCTGTCATTCACTGATAAATACAGCCCACAGTGACTTCCCTCCAATCTGGAGAGCCATGGATTTGAAAATACACATCAGTCAGTTGAAAATCACCATGCAATCGAGGTGATGTTAACTCCAAGTGATGATGAATCTTGGATTTTCTCCTGCCTATTTCCATATTTCACCTCCATAAAAGGACATGTGGGCAGTTGGATTGTGCCATTTGGGATAAGGTAGAAATTTGGATTTCAGCAAGGGACTGGATAGCTGGTGCCTTGTTTTCAAATTGCTTTATGGATGGATCTGTGTGTCAAGTGTGCATAATAATGGCTGTAACAATATGTTGCCTATTTACTGAGACAAAATTCTCATAACTTATCAACCCTAGCATTGTGCAGAATGGTCTTTAAGAGACGCTTTGTGATCTTTTATTGTGATATTCTATTCAGCAGCAAAGTGAGAAGCGGGAATGTGGGTGACGTCCCTTTTCCCTTCCTGCAGCCTGGTTCCTGGAGCTCTGGTTTCCAGAGAGCAGCGAGGAGCGGCAGCACCCGCACCTGTGTCCCCGACAGCTGGCACGCTCTGCCCGCGCCACAGCCGCCATCTGTGCCAGCGCCACGCGCCACCGACGGGGCCGGGGGAGGCAGGAGCAGCAGAGTGACTCCACACCGCCACAGAGGTGGGCCTGGGGACTGGAATCGGCTCTGGGTGCAGTGCTGGCCTCTCCTCAATGAAAGCTGCTGCTGGTCAGACAATTAATTACAGGCGTTCTGGGTGGGTTTAAGCACTTTAAGCACCCAGGGGGTTTTGTTTCTGTAGAGGTTATATGGAGTTGTTTGGGCTCTGAGCAGTGAAAAGTTTCCTTCCCATGGTGGTTGGAATGAGGTGATCCTTAAAGTCCCTTCCAATCCAAACCATTCTCTCTACAAGCATCAGATATTTTTCTGATACATAAAAAGATCATTTTTCTATAGAAACTGAATTTCCCCAAGGAAAGAGACCATTCACAAATAAATTTTCTTTTACATTATGTGAAAGAAAGAGCTCAGCACCTCCGTGTAAAAGGAAGAGGCCCCCTGCCATCTCCACAAACCCCTTCAAGGTGCCACTCATCCAGGTCAAAGCCTAAGGCAGAGTTTTCTACTCCATCCTGGAATCCTGGTGGCTCCTGTTGCTGCCTGGCTTGGCACAGCCTGAAATGGTGGCAGAGGACAATCTCTGCACTTAGAATTGCAGAGGTTGTTCTCTTAAAAACTGCAATAAACAACGGGCCCGTGGTCTCCCCTCTGGGATGCTGCCGCTCCTGCAAGGGTGGGGATTGCTGAAGGTGGGGAGACACCAGCAAGGCTTCTGCTCCTCTGTGGGTGGGATGACCAGAGTGACCCTCTGTCTCAGGGGCAGAAGCTCTCCAGAACAGCCCAAAGGTGGGAAAACAGAACTTTCCTCCCCACTTTTTGCTTTGTTTTCCCTTCAGATGCAGTGGGGCACCAGGAGGTCATTGCAGAGCCGTTCCCAGCCCTGTGTGGCAAACGCTGTGGCTGTCAGTCCCCTCGGGGCAGGAGGAAATGAGCTCCAAACAAATGCTTCTCTGTAGGTGCAATGCACATAAGTGCATTTTTGGATCATGGTCAAAGTCTGCATTCTTTTTGAGACCAGGAATGTGCCAGGATGAGTTGGTTTTTATCAGCCCAGCACCTTTCCATTGAGCAGAGACTGAGTTGGGAGCACTGCACATCAAAGAGAGGGGAATTAATGAATGAGAAAACCTTGACATTTACACAATTTAGGCATGTTACTTTTATTTAAGTTTTTTTGTGTGTGTGCAAAGGGTGCAGAACCCTTGGTGAATAGACCTGTTAATGCCTCTTGCTTTTTGTGTTTATATGTGCCAGGTCTAATAATTGTCACGTCAACCTAAGTGAGAAACATCCAGACATGTTCATGGGAGAAGCCGTGGGGCTTTAGTTCAAGTGACTCCTGTTCCTCCTGGGTGGGGAAGAGGGAAGGGCAATAAACAACAGGAATTTGTTCCTTTCTCAGCACCAGGGTGTACCACGTGTAAAAATGTAGGACTTTGGAAGCCATTAATTATACATAAAGTCAATAACCAATCTTAATAGAACTTAAAGTGACAAAAGCGGTGACATTTAAAAAATCAGCTTCCCCATACCACGAGCCTGGGACCATCAGGGAAAGGAAAAAGGCTGGAAACATGCTCTGGACATGCAGTAATTGCCACTGCCATTTTTGGATTTCATTAGAGAAAACTGCTTTCTGTGTAGGTAGATTAGGAAAGGGAGAAATTCTGGATCACAGAGGTCAGGTCTGTGTCTGGGATAACCTGTCCTTCAAACAGAGGAATTTGGGGTAAAAAAGTATGAGGATTTGCTCTTTTATGATATTTTAAAACTTACATAAGAGCATATTTTACCTGCACTTTTATTTTTCCCCTAAAAAATGAAGCAGAGTCATAGTGGACAGATAGGCAAACACTAATGCTAATAGTAATATTAGTAATAGTAATAATTCCTCTGCGCTGCTGCTGATTTCTAGAGACTGGAAACTGACCAAATCTGACAATAATTAATGCATCTGAATTTAGACTTGTATTTCAGTTTGTAAAATGCATAAGACATAGATGTACCCATGAAAATCCAAGCTTTAAAAGAAGTTCTAGCGCCCAATTCAGGCATTTATTCTAATTAATCTTATACGAGGCAAGAAGGTCTGCTACGAAGTCATCATTAATTTATATTCCTGCAGCACAGTTTATCTCATTTACTTTGTACCCTAATTTTTTTTCATGGAAGATCAAGAACCAATTCTTGGCCATTATTCTTGACGGAATCCATTTGAAACGAGCCAGAGGAGTGAGAAAAGCGAGGCGCCCACACATGGATGAGTCTTGCCAGGTTCTGGGCCATTTTTTTTTCAGCTGCCTAATTGAGGAAATATTTTTTGCTCTTTGTTTCCAGGGGGTGGGTGGGTTGGTTTGTTTGTTTTCTCGGGAATGGGGAATTTCAGTCGGTCCTTGCCCTTGTTCCAGTTTGGAAGAGCAGGCGCTGGGGCTGTTAGCAAGTGACATGCCCAGCAATATAAAAGAGCACTACATCTTTGGAGCTGTTTCCTGGTATTCCCCAGCATCCTTGTTTGTTATAATTTGAAAGAAGCTATTGAGCTGAAAGGAGGGACAAACAATCTCCAGGCGGACAAAGCCAGGGAGAGCTGGGAGCGGCCAAATTTCCATGAAACACTCGTGTTCCAATTCATATTTAAATGCGCTCCCAAGCAGCTGGACAACCTTTCTGTGGCCAGCCACAGCTGAGCGTTGTAGCCAAGGAGAAATCACAAGCAATTTGCTGAGAGCAGATGAAAGGTGTGTGTGTTTCTGTCCTTTTAATGCGAGAGAATAAACACTGAGCTTGCACAGGATGTCAAGATGTTGGGCAGGGTTTAAGTGCAGCAGAGCAGATTCCCAGGGCTGTGCATTGGCACCGTTTCCTTTGAAGTCATCCAGGTTATGCTGATTTACAGTGGCCAAAGATCAACACAAATATGGTTGTTTCTGTAACTAATTTCGATGGCCTTCTGCTTAATGATTTTTTTTTTTTTTTGAGGGAAATTATTGTTTCTTACAAACGCGACTAGGCAGCAGCCACTCAATCAAATAATCATTTAATTCTTGAAGGACTGAATCCTGCAGCCCTTATTAGTTTAAAACTTGTGCGGGACACACCTGGAGAAAGAAAAAGCCTGGGTCAAAAGTGCCTTTTTCCATATCCTAAACTGACCTCGGGCTATCCCAGTCTTCGGCAGATCCTCATTGTAATGGAAAGTAGCCCAAATTCTCCCTAATTTGCATTTTGTACAGATTTTGCATCTGTATCTGAGGCACCTTGGGGCACTAAGGTGATTTTGCAGTCACCTCACCCTACTCCTTGCTCTACTCAAGGTGCCAGGGAGGGCCCTACACGTCCTAAATAACCCTTTTTTCCTGACGTTTGCTCTTCCATAGGCTGTGCTGGTATCTTTGAAGGCGTTTTGTCTACAACCAACTGGTGCAGAGCATCCTTTGTGCAAAGAGAAGCAGATTTTTCCAGGCCCAAAAGAAGTTTTTCCGCACTACAAACAGGCACGGGCTATAATTTATCAAGTGATGTTCCTGCAGGTTTATTGTGAATTAGTGTTACCATTTACTTTGAATATGGTTTAATGTACTTTAGAGGCATAACTTAACTGCTCTTTGTCCTTGAGCCTCTGCACTGCAGCCACTTTTATTAAGAAAAAATCAGGAATTACTAAGTATGTTAAAAAATTGCTTCTCACAGGAGCTGGGTAAGGTTAAAGAATGAGTTTGTTGCACAACATTCTTTACTCTCTTTCACTACTATTTTGTTTTAACCATGTGTGAACTATTTGCTACAGAAATCAAGCAGGGTTTGGATGATTTTCCTTTCCCTTAGGTAGATATTTCTCAAACTATCTCTTCCCTGTTTGAATTTCTTTTTATGTCAAATTAGAAGAAGTGTGGGCAGTTATTGGCCAGGAGTTTGGGTTTTCCCTCTGTTTTTTGCTGAGGTTGGAGAGTGGGGATGGTGTCTGTGGTGACAAGAGGATGCTGAGAGATCCTATGGCACTAGAAATATTAAAATAATCAAGAACTGGAAAGAATTAACTAGCAGCCATTTTACACCCCAATGTGAGAGCTAAAACCAAGAGAGAATTTTCATGGCTTTACTTTGACACCATGGAAGGCAGAAAAGGTGATTTTGCCTCCAGCTTTGTCCCCGAGCTTCCAGCAACCACCACCCAGTCCAGGCTCTGGGATAAAGATGAGGAAAGTGCAAATGACTGAGAATCCCAGAATCCCAGACTGGTTTGGGTTGGAAGAGACCTTAAAGCTCATCTCATTCCACCCCTGCCATGGGCAGGGACACCTTCCACTAGACCAGGCTGCTCTAAACCCTGTCCTGATAAATCAGATGGATTAATCAGATGGATAAATCATGCCATTTAATGGTGCTGGGTTAATGGCTGGACTCAATGACCTTGAAGGTCTCTTCCAACCTGGATGATTTTGTGAATCTGAGATTTCATTGTCCAGGATGGTTAATGCTTATACACAATTCCATGTCCTGTGTTTTCCCTGAAAAAGCTGTGCTGTAAATTTCTCATTACGCCCCCCAGACTGTGTGTCTGATTATCACAAATTCACTTAAAATCTTTTCCATTTCTATTGACAAACTATATTTTCTCTACTCCCCTTCTACTACTGAAGGTATTGTAGATTTAAAAACTCTGCAATCAATGGCTGACTAATATTTCCTCAGTTAATTTTGGAGGTTTAGCTGTCCCATCTATAAATCTGCAATAAGAGGAACAGTAGAAAATAACTATTATTCAATTTATTGCTTGAATACAAAATTAGATATACGAGCCATTACCTTCCACTTGGATAAAAATGTGGCTGAGTTGATTCTCTTTGTCTGGCCACAGTGCTCATCAGAAAACACTCAGTTATTTTTGGATGGCTACCCCAAATTCTTTGCTTTGGGAATTAGAGCTTTGAGAGAAACCTGAGTAGCTGTTTCATCCAGCAAGGGAGATTTCTGCAGTAGGAGCACAATAAGCCCAGGACCTGCCCCTGGAATTGGTTGTTGCACTCAGTGGGCAGAGTGAAGCTAGGGAAAAAAGAAAAAAAAAGGAAAAAAACCTAACTTGTGCCTTAAAACCTGAATTTGGCTCCTCCAGTAGTTAAACGGACCCTGATGCCTTATGCAACACTTTGCATTGCAAATATGTTATTTTGATTTATTTGGAGAGTGGAGTAGGACTGAAGGGGCCAGCAGTCTCTCTGCTGATTTTTGATGAGGTTAAAATTCAGTATCTGAAATTCATTTTTATTAACAACTAATTTTCTGGCCAGGAAAATATCAGTAGAGAAAAATTAAATAATAAAACAACCCGGATTAGAAAAGAAAAAAACCTAAAACAATACAAAGCCCTTAAAACTGACTGATAACCTTGCAAGATTAATGATAAATACATTATCTTCCTTCAATATTTTTTGTCTTGGGATGTGTGATTTCCCAAGGACAAAATCAGTCAAAACTACCCTCGGCTTCCACAGTTTTCCAGAGTTTTCCATGGAGCAAAGTGATTTCATGGAGTGCATATACTGAACTTATAGTTCAACTTGGTTTTACACAATTAAAACCTTGAGTGAGTGTTCTTAGCTTAAGAATATTGGACCAAATTGCCAAATGGAAAATAAAATTCTTCATGCATTTTTGCCTTTAATAAACAGAAATCTTTACCTAAGGGAGGAAGTGATCTGGACTTGGTGCAAATAATTAAATAAAACAGAGAAATTACTAAGCAGAGCATTACTTTTTATTTAAAAAGCAAATGGAAAACAAATGTTTAAGAAAGGCAGTGAGCTTGCTTAGTGGTCCCCATTCAAACACTTCTTAGCTTTGCATTGAAGAAACAGGGTATTTATTGTCTTTTCTTAATAAGTGGTTTCAAGATGGAAATAATGTCATCAAAATCAGCACAATTAATTGCATAGACCTACAGTAAAAGCTACATTGGCTGCCAGGAGTTGCCCTTAAAATAGACATTTAATTTTGAACATCACCAAAAATTTTCAGTTAGATTGAGGTTCATCCCAAATCTCTGCTGGGAGCAGCCATCAGCACTGCAGGAATTTGGCTGTGATTGACATGAGACCACCCAACTGCATTAATTCCCCCCTAAAATAAATCGTGGTGGTTTCACTGAAGTCCCTGGTGTGGAGACAATTCCTACCAGGAGAAGATCTGACCTGTGGAAAATCTCTGTGTGATGTCAGTGACCTCATTGTAAAGCAGATAATCAATGTTGGCATCTGAATTCCCACATTAGGAGGAGTATGGAGAAGATGTAATGCAGCATTGAGCACATTTTGTTGTGCTTTTCTTTATCTCTGTCTCTAACCTGATGCCAGGGGACCTCTTCCAAACAGGTGGCCAAAACTTCAAGGAACTCTCCTTTCTTTTCTAATGGATGTTTGACTTAAAGCTTGCAGGGAAACCTTTTGAAGATGCATGAGCGAATTATTCACTTAAAAGTGGGAACACTCCCCACCAAATCCAACAGGGATAGGTAATTTGATAGATGAGTTCACCTAAATGATACTAGCATGTTTCTTATCTCCCTGCCATCAGGTTAAGAGCTGTTGTGCATAACTTTCTTAACCTTAACCTCATCTCTTTATCTCTCGGGACTTCAGATTAGTACAACGGATAAAGGAAAATCAATGCCAAGTTTGGTTCTGGTGAATGTTTATGTCTGTATGCAAAGGAAGGAGGGGGAGAGCTTGAAACCATCCCTTCCCAGTGAAAGATTTTAATTAAATTAGGTCTTAGAAATGTGGAGTGTGATCTTTGCAGTGTTTTGATTTCACTGAAGATTATGGCCAGGCTTGCCAAAACCAACGGCGAAGTCTCACATTTGTGAACTCGGCACACAGCGCCCATGAATCTGATACATCCCAAAGAAAGAGCCTGAGTGCTCCTGTTTACATTCTTAAAGTCTTTACAAACAAGGGGAACAATATC
The DNA here is from genome assembly GCA_035583995.1 of Arremon aurantiirostris. Classification (NCBI taxonomy): domain Eukaryota; kingdom Metazoa; phylum Chordata; class Aves; order Passeriformes; family Passerellidae; genus Arremon; species Arremon aurantiirostris. The sequence continues at coordinate 33,787,354 of JAXCLO010000274.1, forward strand.
TGCTCTTTCCAGCTGACCGTGGTCAGGTTCCTGTGTACAGCACCAGTGACCTTTCCGAGCCGAGCAATCTTCAGACACTCAGCGCCCAGGGCTGTGAAAGGCCCGAGGTGTATCGGCTTACCAGGAGTTCACATTTTACACCACGACTGGTTTTCACTGTATCCAGCTGCTGAATATCAAATGATGGAGTTTGGGCTGTAAAAGAGGACCTCTCTCTTATGTAGAGACACGGATTCCTCCTGCTGCTGGGAAAACGTGCTTGTTGTGCGCAATCAAGCTGAAGTTTGTGCTGTCTCCTCTCTGACTCCTCTTTATCTATGCTTGCTCTCTGTATCCCTTTCCTCACCAGAGACATCTTCATGTCTATGAAGAGAGAGGTAGCAGGTGTAGCACCTCTGGATTGTGTCTTGATGGATCAGGAGGATCCCCAGGAGGAGATCCCAGAGCCTCTCTGGTCTCTGCTCAGAGCTGAGCACTGCCCAGGGCAGGAGTTCTTGGGAATTGCTGGTCTCAGTCCCTTCCCATGGCTCTGGTGCCATTCCTGGGACCTGCTCAGAGTCCTCCCTGCACCCAGGGACACCCAGGGACACCCAGGGCTGAGGGCCCGTCTCAGCTGGGGTTCCTCTCCAGGCTGAGCAGCCCCAGCTCCCCCAGCCTTTCCTGGGCATGGAGATGCTCCCACACTTTTGTTCTCCTCCAGACGTGGAGATGTGGCACCTTTACCACATCCAGTAAGCTCTTTTCATAGAATCCTGAAGTGTGGAAGAGAACTTTAAGATCACCAACTCCTTTTACCCAGCTCCAAACCATTGTAAATGTGTGCACGTAGCCTGGCACAGCTCAGCCTCTCTTCCCTGCTGCTCCTGGCCTTGGTGGCCCAAAGCAGCTTCTGTCAAGGAGGGTTTTGTACATTCCCGGGGAAAAAGGCTCGAGGTCATTTGAATTTAGATGATTTGAACACATAAAGGCAGCACATCTCAGTGCAGTGATGATCTTGGGTGAAAATCTGTTTTTCTTGAGCTTGTGGGGAATACAGCAAAGATGAGGAGGAAAACAGCTGCTTGAAAAGGGTCTTATAGCTCCTTGAGCAGGGAAGGATTATGCAGGGAAGGACAAATAAATCAGGCACTCAATGGGAATTCATTAGCTTGTTTTTGGGATAGCACTGGCTCTTACCAAGCACATTTTTCTTTCACTGTACCAGCTTTCCTACTCCAAATGCCCTGTGGTAAATCCTGCCATGCAAATAAGGATCACATCTTCATTTTCAGAGAACAGTGGGCTTTTTCCATAGAAGACACCTGAAAAAGAAGGCTTTTGCTGTGTAAGCTTAATTTTAGTGTATCGATGGATCTTCTGGAAACAGAAGTCAGAATGACAGCCAAGTTTGCAGCTTGGCTCAGAGTTTATTTTCTGCTAAAAGAAACATGAAAACAAATATAGAAAATGTGTAATCTAGATTCTGTTATAGAATTCAGATATGCAGCTATTACAGAGAGATAATGAATGTTTCAGACTATCAGTGAGGGCTGTTCTGCTTCTCAAAACCTGAGTATTACTGGTTGGGGGGAGCCAGATAATGATAGAAACATCCTGTGAGATTGTAACCCAAGCGTTCTGGTGGTTGAACTTGAGGAAAGGGCACATATTATCAGCTGTATTTTGTTCTCAATTCACTCCAGGAGACAGTGAGAAAAGTGGTCTAAAAGGGAGCGATCAATAATTTGTATAGTGAACACAGTGTGCCGTTAAGAGGTCTAATCTTCAGATCTCTTCAAACATCAGGTGAGACAGCAGAGCCGTGACTACCAAGCAGGAAGCAACCTGAGGTGCAATTCATGAGAACAAAGGCTAGGTCACAGAGCCTGGCTGGTCATTTGTAGAGAGTTTGTTACAAGAAAAGCCTGTGTAGGAAGGAATTGATCCAGCCACAGAGCCACGGATACCTTCCGTGGGGTGTTTGCTCCTGTGAACCCTCCTGCAGTCCAGTTTGGGGTTGCGGATCAGAGCTGGAGGTTTCCAGCTCCTGAAGCTGCTGATTGCCTTTCCCAGCTTGCTGAAGTCCCTGAGGTGCTGAAAAGATCTGCTTGGGGGATGTTCATAAAATCAGAATATCCTGAGGTGGAGGGGACACACAAGGATCATTGAGTCCAGCTCCTGGTCCTGCTCAGGACACCCCAACAATCCCACCCCGTGCCTGGGATTGTTTTCCAAGCTCTTCTCGGTCTCTGGCAGGTTTGTGCCATAAACAATTCCTTGGGGAATCTGTTCCAGCTCCTGACCACCCACTGGGGAAGAATATCCTGCCAACAAATGACCTTGATGGACCAAGAAGAGGCACTTTTAGAGTCATGGTATTTGAAAGAAAAGCACAAGGCAGTGATTCCTGTGTCGGTGTTTTTACAACAGGACCAAGAAATAAAGTTCCTTGGTGTGACCGAGGAAACAAGGTAAGAGACACCAGTTCAGCTCTGAAGGTTGAACTAGGCTTTGCCATTCTTAATTAATCTGTTAAATAATGTCACAGAATCATAGACTCATCGGGCTCCACCAGGCCAGAAAGGGCTCTTGGAATCGCTGAAGGTGTAATGTGAGCCATAAGATTGTCCAGAATTGCAGAATTTGTTTGAATGGAATTAGAATTTAATTTAATTAAGTTAATCTTTTAGAGGGAAAACTTAATCTCAGTTTCAAACCAATGGGTTCAATTCTGTGAGGGAATAGTCAGGGGAAGAATTTTTTTTGAGCAAAGGACTAAGTAACTTGAATAGCAATGATATTGCCTCGGTCTCCTTGTGCTATTTAAGTGGTGATTAGGTCTGAACTTGACTTTTAAGGCAAAAATGCACTTCCAGGGGTGACTTCCCGAGTGAGAAGAGCTTTCAGTACTGTAGGTCTGAGTAGATTAACAGACTGTCTATGAAATGAGGGAAGAAAATAAGAAGGGAAAGAGGAAAAAGCCAAAGAGAGAGTAAAACTTGGAATTGGAAAAACAATTCCTGTTCCAGATGAAACATTTCATTATTTATGATGGGTTTAAAGGCAGTTTGCCCGATGACTTTGTATTTAACAAGGCATTGTGTGAAACATGGCATTGTTCCTTACAGGAAATAAAGAACAAGAAATCGCCTTATTTCTTCCACACTCGTGTTGAAAGAGGTATGAAGTTGTGATGGGGAAGTAATCACTCCAAAGCACAGCAACCTCGAGGTATTTCCTTTTAGAGCTGTGCAGCTTTATCTAAAAATGAGGCTGCCTGGGCTGGAAGGATGTTCTGACTCCCACAAATTGAGCCTGGGTTTATTTATTTATTTTTTTTTAATGCAAGTTTTTATTAAGTATCTTTAGTGCACTGACATAATTCAAACCTTTGCTTACAGGGAGGTTTTAACACCCCTCTGGGGAGAGCTTGGGCCAAAACCTGAAAGTGCTGAGTATCTGCTACCACATCCAAATCCACACTTCTCACTTTCTGTGCTTTGCGCCAGGAGGTTTATGCTTGACCCTTCTCATTGTCATACTCCATTGCTAACGCAGCTGGACCGAATGCAGAAAACAAAACCCCAGATTATTCTGATTGGAAGGGACCCAGCAGGATCATCAAAGTCCAGCTCCTGAAAATCCTACAAGACCTGTGGAATAGTGGAGGAATTGTGGACTTGGCTGAGCAAACAGACAAAGAGAGGCTGTCCTAAGCTTTGGGCTCTTGGGCTGAGGGTTGTCACTATAGGACACAAAATAATACCACGTGGACGTGCAGTTTTTCAAGGTGAAAAAAGAATTTTTGATTTTTAATTCTAATATTTATGGATTTTTAGAAGTGACAGTGGACTGGAGGGTGACAGTGCCACCTCTCCAATGACACTGGACAAACCAACAGTCCATCAAATTTTTCTTCTTCTATAAAAGAATGCAAAACAATAAGTTATTTACATAAAGTGTGTGAGAAAGTTTGTTATAAGACTGTAAACATCAGAAGGCTTAGAAAAACTTAAAAATCAGGGTGGCAGAGGGTGGCCAATGTCACAAGCTGAGTGGTGTCCTGAGTGTCTCATATCCTGAATATCTCATATCCTGAATATCTCATACCCTGAGTCCTGAATTCTACTGTTCAATGTGAGGAAACCTTACTGACAGGTTCAAAAAATATATCCCCCAAAATGATGTTTTTCTAGAAATTAATTGTTTGGGGTTTTGTTTAGTCAAATCTTGAGCAATCAGTGAATAATTCTTCCTTCTCAGCTGGGCTTGGTCTCCACCTGCTCCTGAGATGCTCTTTCAGGCAGTAGAACAAGGCAGGAACTTTGCAGGAGTGGAGGCAAAGAACTGATGGGAGTTTTCACGTCATTCTTCATCCCTTCTTCTTTTCCTGCTACTGAAGTTTTTTTATTATTATTAATTTTTTTTTTTTTTTTTTTTATTAATCCCTGTCAAGATTTTTCTACATTTTCTGTCACAGTTTGGCCCAAAATCTGGTGTCTGCACTTTGTTGCTGTGCTTTCCTTGTGCTGGCTGCGTAGCACAGAGCATTTGGAGAGCAAAGTTTGCTGGAACAGCTGCCAGGGCTGACAACTGAAAGGCACAAGTGGGGACAAAGCAGAGCAGACGGAGCGATGTGGGAACATTAACACTTGGGAGGGACTCTCTTCCTCCCTCCCCTCTTTCTGGAGAAGGGAGAGAAGCTGGGTCTTTGTCCAAAAAAACACTTAAGCGTTTGCTTGACCTTAAAATGTGAAAAATTCATCCATTCCTATGGTTTTCTGTTACTTGGATGCACATTTAAGGGGATAAATGTTCACCTCTTTGATCCTGTAGTTAAGGAAGATGAACTGTGCTTTTCACTCGCTGAAAACACGAAAATCTGTCTGTTCTGTCACAGCTGTGCCAGCAGATTTCCAGGAAACCGAACGCGGTGCGTTTGCGTTCAGCACTCGGGAGCTTGCACCACCCCTTGATTAGCAGGGAAAGACATCACGTGGAAAAGCGTGCAGGGATTGTTTTAATCAAACCTTGCACCGGATTGAGAAAGGAGAAGGATTAAAGTGTCTTAACCATAAAGCTTGGCAGCGGTAGTGGAGAGCAAAAAATGAAAATAGTTTAAGAGAACAGTGCAGGCAATAACTCACTTGGGGGGTCGGCAGAGGACCAGAAGAAGTGGCCAGACTGACATTGCTTGGTTTTATTAACTCATCCATAATTAGCCCATAGCTTAGATACAATTTAGCTTGTGCCATATGGGCTAATATAGTGCTGAAAGTTACCCCCCATGCAGGTGACAGTCTGTCACACTGAAGGAAGATTAGCATAAAACAAACAACAATGCACCCTTAATGACAGTGGCACCATTTGCCACACCATACTTGAGGATGGGGAAGCACGGCCATTATAACCCAATCTTCAAGATTTTATTAAGTAGAAATAAAAGCAATGTGCACACAGACACCCCCCACTTATAGCCCAGTGAATCCTTCCTTCACAGGCAAACCCATTGTGTATTTGGGTTTTTTAAGAAGGTATTAATTTTTTTTTAATGGTAAAATACCTACCTAATGTAGGTATTTATTCACAGCTTTGCTGGTATTCCTTGGAAAAATGTGTAGAATTAGCTCTTCTAAGTAAAACATGTTGGGCAAATGCATCCTGATGGTTTCTGCCTTGATAAAGGTGGAACAGAATTGTTCTTAAATTGAAATAAAAATGAGAACACTCCACTCTATGTGCTCATCAACTGGATTAGAACTTTTTAGAGTAGATATGAATCTAACAATGGTATAATTGCAGGCATTACATGTTGTGTGAGGAGAGTTTATCCTGCAAAGAAAGTGAGCCACTGTCTTTGGCGATTCCCCTTTTTTTAATAGGGATTGCTCCATTAAAACGATCCTCACGCGTTGTTGATCCGTCCTGCATTTATGGTAATTTGCCTACGTATTGCCAATATTTTCCTTTTAAAATCAAGGAGGAAATTTGGTGCCAGAGCCTTTCCCAAACTGTGCTGAGCCCCTGACACAAAGCAGCAGAAGCCATTAACATTCTCAGTTAAGGCTGATCAGTCGTGCTGTTGAACCATTTCTTCTCTTCCTCCCAACATATTTGCTTTCCTGTATTTCCCAGATAAAAGGGAAGCTCCCCCTCCCCTAAGTTTTCCAGACTTTTCTTTTGAAAGGCAGCCTGCTCATTTTAAATATTTTAAATGAAATGAGTTTTGCTATGCAGACAGGAACTGGCTTTTTTTTTCCCTCCCAGCTCTCATCGGCTATTTATGTGACTCCATGGTTTTCAAATGGTATAATGCTGGAGGATGCCAAATGTCCTGCCATTTAATAACCAGTAGCATACAGAGCTCTTTTCAAAATGCCACTGCTCTGAGCATCTGTTGTTATTAAGTAAGATGATCAAATTTTGTGCAGGACTTCAATTTTGCTTTTCACATCACTTATAGAGCAAGAATAATATGCAGTCTGTGTATAGAACTAATGTGTTGGGCTCATTGAGCCAATTGCTGGGTTTTGTGTTCTGCTTTATTGCAGACTGTAAAATAAACTTTGGCCTTTTTTTAATAAATGTTATAAAAATGCTCTGTGAATCAGGAGAGTGTCAGCAATTAAAGCCATTTAACATCATAATAATTAAAAATGCAATACTCCAGCATAGTCAGCGCTGGTTCACATAAAAGCCACATTGTTGGTCCTTAATAATTACATTATTTGACAGACACGCTAAAGAAGAGGGAAAGGTGCACGTTGTTAGTATCAGATGAGCAACTAATCCTTATTGTTGCTGGAAATTGCCGTAGCATCCTTTGCTCTCCCCGTTTGCAGCTAACAGATGTGCAGGAATGTCCTGGGCTCCGCGCGGCTTTTCTCTCCAGCAGAATCTGACTGACAGCACCACCACCAGGGAACAGCTGGGCCCAGGCACATCGCATCCTGCTGGTCGGCACAGAGGCTGATTAGGCTGTGCAGCACCTAATTGGGTGAGATGCCCCTCATTTTCCAGCGATAAAATTCAGAGAGCGTCGAGCGGAGCGGAGCGGCCGGGCTGGGAAGAGCCGTATGTTTGTCCCGCAGCACAACTGGACCTTTCAAACGAGCGAGGTTTTTACAGCTGTGGTTTGGGGCTGTGCCCGAGCTCACAGCCTCGCGCAGGGCCAAATTTTTGAGGAGAGATTTAACTCTGGCATAAAAACATTTAAATTACACCCCCGCATCTCAGCCCGTTCCCCCTGCCTTTCCTAAGGCAGAAGGGCAGCTTTCCCCATGGCGCTCGTTTTTGTCATGGAAAAATGAAGCAGAAGGGGAAAAAAAAGAACAGATTTACAGATTTAGGTATTTTTTTCCACCAGTATTGGAGGTGTGGGATCATCCCCCAGCTTAATTGCATTATCACCCAATTTAATTGCATTGTTGGTGCTATAGAACCAAAGTCATCTTCAGGTGAGATAGAGAAGTTCTTGTTGCAGGATTGTGGATTCTCAAATATTCTCAAGGGAATGGGGCCTAAAGAGGTTTCAGAGGAGCATCCTCATTCTGACCTCTGGAAGTCCTGGAAAACAAAGAGTGAAAATTGACTTTAAGCACCCTGAGGAGACAATTTGTTTTCTCTGTTTTTCTGGGGTGACCAAGAGCTGTCTCTGTTCCTCTGGAGATACCCCCAGGCTGTGACACTTTTTTTTTTTGTTTGTTTGTTTGGTTGGTTTTTTTGTTTTGTTTACTCCAGTTAAAAGCCAGTTAAGGTTAGATTTTTTTAACTTTATTTATTTCAGATACCCCAAGCTTGGACTGTAGCAATGGGGACTCAGATGTTAGAATGTCCTTTCAATAAAAAGTGCTAAAAGGAACTTCCAACCAGATCTTACAAGGCCTTGTAACAAGTGCCAGTGGTACTGAGAATATTCTCAAGTAAAACAAAATCAACTGGCATGAAAATCTAATTTCTCTGATTTCTCTTTTGTAAAATGCACATATGGTTCTTGGGGATGTGGTTTAGTGGTGGGTTAATGGCTGGACTTGATGATCTTAGAGGCATTTTCCTTTAATGATTCTATGACTTTCTGATATTTTTCCTTCACCTTGTATATTTTGAATTGATTTTAGTCACCTCTTGCAAGTAGTATTTGCCATTCTCCAGGGAAACCAGTGATTGTGCATACAAGTTTGGAATACAGAAATAATGAAAATTTGGGAAGTTCACAATCTGTGAGTTAAATAATGTCAAAACTGTTCTGAAGCCAAACAAATCAAAAAGTTCCTGAGGACTTGGTGAGTTGTTTTTACACCTCCACAGGTGTTGTCTGCAGGACCTTTGTCAGATTTGTTCTTCCCAAGGTCTGGAGTGATGGGATGAGCACATCCAGTGGCCAGCAGCAATTTCTCCAGTGAAGTTTTGGGGCAAAGGAGCCGTGGTGCATCCCCAAAACCACTTACAGGTATTTTTAAAGCAGTGAAAGCACCTGAAAGGCCAGAGCCCCACTAAACCCTTTCCACCTTAGATGTAATTTGTGTATGTAATACTGAACTATTTCAGTTCAAATATTAACGCTAGGCTTTAAACAGATTATAATTTTGGAAGGAAGCAGCCATAATTGCAGGACAGAAGGGGATTTGATTTGCAGTTCTGGACATGAGTCTTGAGCACCTGGAGAGTCTTCAGGTGAAAGTATAAAAGAAGCCCATTATCCCCTGATTAACCTGCATCACATAATGGAAATAGAATTCCATCTGCCATCGAAATCATAAATAATAACTACATTAGTAAATCAATGAACTGAGTACAACAATGAATTTTAGATCTTGTGTTGTGATTAGAGGCAGCCCTTTCTTTGGGACATATTAAACCATATTCGCAGCACATTCCATTTGGGTTTCCTAATAGGTGATCTGTTTCTTTTTCAGGAAGTTCACATGAAGTTTCTGAACCTCCACTTTGCCCCCTGGGGAAAAGCAGCCCGGAAATAAGGTGAAAGTGTTCTGAAAGAAATGAGGAAATCTCAAAAGGAAAAAAAAAAAATCTCGCACATTATAGAAATCCTGGTAAATAAAATATAACCAAGGAGCAGCATGGGAAGCATTTAACCCAGTGCACTCCAGTTTTGCTGTGCTGTCAGCACACAGAATGTGAGATGAGGAATGTCAGGGAGGATGAGTCTGTGTATTAGTGACATCAAATTCCATAGGAATGTTAATGATTAACAATAAAATAACAGACAAAGTATTGCAGCAGGGACAAAAGGATAAAATCAGTGGTAGTTGAGGCCTTCATGGCTGCTGATCCTGTATATGGATTAAAAGTAATGTTTCAGTAAGAAAATAACACAAATTCTTTGAAGGTTCAGTTTTGGAAAGTTGTGGCAGCTCAAGAAACTTCCATTGTACAATTCTGCATTTGTATGGCCAATGAAATTCCAGAATGTCTTTTGGTCTACAAGAAACCCGAAAGCGAACTTTGTTTTCTTAATTTATTCTTTGGAACATTTGTGGGATGAGACCCAGAGGTCCCTTGGGAGACCTGGTCTGATGAGACCAAACTGGACCCTGCACCTTTTCAGTTTCTTCCAAATGTGTTCTACAAAATCAGAGTTTTTTGTCTCAGATTTGAAAAATTACATTTTCACCCCAGTCCATGACCTCTGCTGTGAAACTCAATGGGCCATCAAGGAGATGAGGAGTTCCTGTAAATGTGAAGGACCTTCAAACCCATCCCATTCCACCCCCTGCCATGGACAGGGACACCTTCCACTGTCCCAGGGTGCTCCAAGCCCATCCAGACCAGCCTTGGACACTTCCAGGGATGGGACAGCCTCAACTTTTCCCTGCCTGGCTTGGCTCCATCATTCTGGTGTCCTCCTGCTGTTCTTGCCAACAGGGAAACCCCAGAATCCTCCAGCCCTTTATACCTCTCTGCAGCTTGCACGAATCTCCTGAGTGTTCATGTTCACCATGAACTTCTGTACCTCTTATAAATTATTTTTTTGCCCATTGTCAAGATTTGGAAATGATTTATTGGTGCAGTTTTTGCAGCAGGACTGAAGCCTCTGTGGCCTCTCTACTTAAATTCCACACAGACTTGTCTTGGCCTGCTCAAAACCCACAGCTCTTGGCGTTTCTGCCACGGCTGGGTTTTTATGAACTGCTTCAGTAAGGCTGATATTTTTAAATATGATTTTTCACAGACTTGTAGCATTCCCATCAGGATCATCCAGTCCAGCTCCTGGCCCTGCACAGACACCCCAAAATCCCACCCTGGGTATCCCTGGCATCGTTCCTGGAGCTCTGGCAGTTCTGGGGCTGTGCACATTCCCTAGAGAGACTGGGCAGTGCCAGCATCCTCTGAGGATGAACTTTTCCTTGATATCCACCCTAAACCTGCCTACAAAAATATTAAAATTAGACACGTACAGTTACACCTGTAAACAGAATTTCTGCCACTCCTTTATTGCAAAGCTGCAGAAGGAATAGGGCTAGCGTTTTCTTGGTTCATCATGGAAATAGATCTGCTTTTAAAAAGGGATTTTGGCCACTTTTTGGGCACCTCTTGCTTGCAAGAACTTCCCTCTAAATTGCTCCTGTAGCCAGCATTGGCTCCTGCTATTCCTTCTCCACCAGGCACTAATGCTTCAGCTCCCATTCCCCTTCTCCCACAGCCAGTTTCATGAGGAGTGACAGGCTGACTGAATTTAGAGGACACGAGAAATCTTGACATTCAACTTGTCAACATTCCTGTCACTGAGCCTCTGTTCCCATGACTTATTTTTTAATGCAAATCAGAAGATGATTAGCTGTTTTCTCTCCTCATTGTGTTTATTTTTGCTTGTTCTTTGGGCTGTTTTTCATGCCTCATCTTGGCTGAATTCTATCCCATTTTTCTCCCTTCCTTTGCGTTTCTGCTATTGCTCTGTTCTCTGCCCTTTGTTCTCAGTCACTGTTTTCCCCCCTTTTCCCTTTTGTGCCTCTCTTACATATTTTGTGGTGCTCTATCATCTCTATTCTTTGTCTTTACTTTTCTTTGTCTTTTCATTTTGCCTATCTTTGTTCTGTGTCCTCTTTGGTGTCTCCCTGTTCTTTGTCTTCTCTTTTTCCTTGTTCTTCCTTTTCCTCTGTCTGTCTCTTTTTATGATTCCCTTTTATCTTCGTTGTGTTCTGAGTAGGTTTGTCTTGATCTTTGTCTTTGCAGAGAACGTGCTCAAAGGAAGACAAAACACGCCATTCAAACAGAAATTGCTTATTAATTATAACATGGGCTCACTGCTGAAACCCAAGCCTCCCACAAAGCCAGCAAACCAACTCACGGGAATTTTCAGGCCATCCTGTATTTTTCTGGGCATCTGGGCTGCTCACACGGCTCTGTGGTTGAGCACCCAGCACCTAAAACCCATCCTATTCCCCCTTCCTGTCTCTGACTCTCAGCCCATAAATCCATCCTAAACTTTTATCACTGACCCATGAAGACTTGGGTGCAAAACAACCAAAGTGAGATATCTGGTTATGCATCAGCTATGGGTAAAAATGTGTATTTTTGTCTCCAATATGGAATCCACACAACCTCCATGTCCCAAGTGTTCCCCTTCCTCCTGTGGTGAGGGGTATAATTTACTGCAGATGTCTCTGACCTACATCATCAGTTCCAAGTTATCAGTTGCTGCTAGAAGGAATGGTTTAATTTACTAACCATCTCTGCTGGGAATGGGTATCTGCTGCAGCCATGTGAAGGGCAGGATTTTGTGGTGCTCCTGGTGCACAGCCCTGAGTTATTGTTGTCAATTCTTTCATATTTGAAAAACAAAATATCTTAAAAATGTGGAAACGGAAAAATCACAGGCAGAGGTATTTTGGTAAAGGAAGTTCTTTTTTGGTCCTGAAATAAATCTTCCTGTGATCTCTTTGAGCTTTGAAAAGATTAGTATGATCTCAAAGTTTAAGCCCAGAAAGGAAAAGTTCACATAAAAAAAAAAAAAGTTTAGCTTTCTGTTCATTTTCCCACCCATTTCTCCCCTCTAATAATTCATGGAAATCTCTCAGCATGTGTGATATTTCATTAATCCTCATTAAAGCCTTGGCTGAAAAACAAACCCCAGATCTTGGAGTTTGCCCTGTTGCTGCTTTCACCTTCTTTACTTTTGCTTCCTTCATTTCCTTGTCCTCAGGAGGGCCCTGAGAGCCACGTCAGGATGTCCAAGTGCAGAACGGGAAATTCCCCGAGGGAAGAGGGGCTGGGGGCTCTGAGGACCCTGCTGCAGCCTGTGCTGGGTCACATTCCCAGGGATCCAAGGCACCTTTCCTGCCCTGCCTGCCTTTCCAGGCTGCTTCCCTCTCTGCCCGTACCTTTGCTGTTAAATTGTCGCTCTCCTGGCCAGGCTGTGGTATATAAATAGAAATCTCATATCTTTCACCTGCTGTGCTCTGGGGAAGCCCCAGCACACCCAGCACATCACAGACCTCTGCAAACCGGCTGTAGGACCCGGCCACAATATTGCAGCAAATAACCTGGCTCTGATGTGAATTGTCCTGGAACTGGGAAATGCTGCAGGTTCCCCAGAGGCTGCAAATTGAGCCAAGCCCAGGTTGGGCTCTGTGTGCTGCTTCCTCCCCATCACTACCAGCATCCCTCGCTGTGGTGGTGGATGCAGAGCTGGGATGGGGTCTCCTCCCACCTCTTCCCGTTGTGGTTTGGGCGCAGAGCTGCTGGGGAAGGGCTGTGGGGATCAGGAGGTTCTCCCATCAGTGTGTGACACACCCATCCCCTACAAGATGAAAGGATGCTCCCCTGCTGGTCCTGGCAGGTGTATTTTTGAGGAAGCACAGGTGATCTCCCATTCTGCATAAATATGCAGGAATTACAGGTTTCCCAGGCTAGATATTTTTTTGTCTTAATAATGTTGATTTAAAATTTACTTAAATATTAATAAAGTGATTTAAGACCAGGCCATTTAGGCCAAACGTACATTAAAATTCCCCTTCTATTTTCCCTCTTTTTAAATCCTCCTCCTTCAGTTTATTCCCTGAGGGAGGGTTTGGTTCCTGAACTCATTGTGAGATCTTCAAACACATAATAAGAATTAATCACCATTAGTCCTCTATTTTAACAGCTGCTTCCTACCCCCCAAACCAGTCCAGCTGCAAACTTCCCTCCCTCCGCCGACACCGTAATCCCATTACAGCTGCAAACTTCCACATGGAAAAAAAAAAAAGGAAACAACAAAAAAACCAGGTTTAAGCTGATTTTGAAACAACTCACATTTCTTAATTGCTCAGGTCTGGGTGGGAAGTGGGTGATGCTGCTCCTGGCTGGTGGGAGCTGGAGGAGCATTGTCCTTCCCAATCATGAAGCCACCGTGCTCAGCATCACCATGGGAGGTGCAAACCCCAACACAAACCCTGTCATCTGCATCAACCACTGTTTGTGCCTTCACATTCCTAGGAAAACAAGTATGGTTTATTTATTAATAATGAGAAGATATTTGCCTGCTTGTGGAAATTTTCCTTTTCCTCCTTGTGCTTTCTCCATTCTGCCCTTAGATTGTAATTATTTTATTTTTCTACTTTTTAGCATTAAGGTTTGAGATAGATAATTATTTTGCTTAATAGTAAATTTCACTGCAACGTGCCCAGAGGGATCTGAAATAAAAGGTATTTAAAAATCTACCATGTTAGAAAAGTAAAATAATTTCAGCTAATGAGATTATCAAGGATAATCGGTTTACAAAGGCCCATTATGCGACAGATTCATTGATGTCTTTAAAGAGAAAAGGAGAATCCTATTTATTTTTTGAAATGGTGTAGAATAAATTGCTTTTCAGAATGTTAAAGGCTGGTTTTCATATATTTTTTTTAAATGTGATGATTTCTCCAGCCCCATCTGCTGTTCAGTTTCAGAAGTAGCCTGAGGAAGATTTGGTGAAACGCACATTTTTCTGTGGAAAATTGGTGATAAGTGACACTTGACCTGTGGATTTGACTTAATATCATAATGAAGGCCTTCATCTCTTTCAGATTTTGTGGGAAGAAGTTGAAGAAGTGGAATGGAAGTTTCCACTTTCATTCATGCATGACAGAGAGGATGTGTTGTGGAGAGGGAGAAGAAGGAGGAGGAGGAGTAGAGGTCAGTGTTGATGATTGCTCTTGCTGGAGTAACCACGGATGCCCTATTAACGCAGCTGTTTGCTTATCCCAGCAAGCTTAAATGGCTCCAGGAGAAATGGGGTGGGATGCCCCAGGAGAAGACAGGTCATTCCAAGGCCCACATCTCTTCAGGGTACAGAGAAGACTCATTTTAGAGGTATGAAATTTCACTGGGACGTTTTACTTCCATTTTTCCCCCGGAACATCTTAGGATATGTGTGTTGCACACTGGCTTTGTCTGCTTGCAGAGGCAGAAATGTTGATTTGGCCCAAGAAGAGTTGAAAGATGCTCCAACTTTACCACAGTCTTGTAACACTAAAGCCAGACTACAGACTTGGATCTTACAAATAAACAAAATCATTAATTGCTGTGTTACATAAATTAAAATTCATGTGTAGAAAGCTGCAGCACTGGAAAAAAAAAACCAAAAAACATAAAACAAAGCAAAACTATCATAATGTCTATTTTATCTGTTGTGTTGTGGTTTATTGTTTAGACCATATCTGGAATGTGCCTGGCGGGGGCTTGGACATGGAATCTCTTTCAGGACTTTTGCTCCACGATGATGTGGAAGGTGACTCTTCAGTAAGTAACACCAAATGATTTCAGACTTGTATAAATAATACACATGTTCTGTCTCCTGTGATGGAATGATGAATAGCACTGAGCGCGATTGATTTGCCGACACGTGGCGGGGGCTGGAACAGTCCGTACTGTCCTTGGATCCTCACACTGGTCCTACCTCTCCCACAGCTTTGTTTCCCCATGGGATTGGGGTTCTCCAGCCCCATGTGAATGCCAGATCTTGGCTTGGACATTGAGAGGGATGATGGGGACACACAGATCAAACCCATTCTCACCACGGTGTCCTCTGCCTGTACCTGCCTCACACATGGAGACTTTGTCCCCCCAAAATATGAGTTTTGTACAATCTCTTCTGCTGCAGCCCAATCCTCTGCTTTAAAGGATCCCTCTCTTTTTTTTTTCCTTTAATATTTAGCAGAAAATAATTCTGCAATGAGCTTTATTAAAGCAGCAGGATAGATTAAAAAATGAAATATGTTTAGCAAGGTTTGGGGGGAAGGCTGGAGTAATTAATTTTCAATAATACCTGGCATTTCCAGAACTCCTTTCATCCCAAGATCACCAAACAGTTTACAGACATTAATTAATTAAAGCATTATGATGCCCCAGTGTGGGGCCATCGCCGGCATGTCTGACTCAGACAAACTCCCTCCAATTCCCTGGACAGCCGAGCAGTATCCGCTCCTCTGCCTGCACCAGGGCTATTCCTCTGAGCAAATACTGCTCAGCTTTCCCAAGGTTTGCACTCTGTGGCCCTATGTAAATATTTTCCAATAAGTTCGATTATTTGTCTTTTATTCTCTATCAGGAAAACCCCAAATATCTCCGTAATAAAATTTCCAGTGCGTGTTTACATGAGGGAAGTTCGGATGATTAGTTTCTGATTCAGCTGCCCATTAAAACATTCCCACTCCTGGAAAACTCCCTTTGCAGGCTGGGAGCTGGACATGCATTTTAAACTTGGATCTTGGGGTGGGTGCAGTAATCACACGGGAAAAGAGGAGAGGGGTGCAAATAACGTCACACTCCTGGAAATCCCCCATGAAGTGTAAGTTGGGTGAAATCTCATGAAAGCTGTAGATTGTCCAAACTTTCTCCAGTCGGATGATTTGATTCATGAAGGCGTAAATAGATAGATAGCTAGATCCATCACGGGGATCCCTGGGGAGCCATGGAATGGTGTTTGTGATTGGAAAAATATTATAAAAGAGCTCACGTATAGCCAATAGTTGGGCAGTTTTGCAGCGCCAAGATAAATAGGAAAGAAATGACATTTCATGATCGCATTTTTAAAGGATGTTGGAAGTTACCAAAGCAGGAGAAATGGATGTGCTGGAGTGATGGAGCTGCATTCCCGTGTGGCAGTGCTGCCATTTGGGCCCTGAGCCCCTCACCCCACAGCAGTGTGGCACTGCATTCATGGGAAATCACAGAATTGTTAAGGTGGGAAAAAATCATCGAGTCCAACCTATGCCTGATCCCCACCTTATCACCCAGCCCAGAGCACTGAGTGCCACATCCAGCTGTTCCTTGGACTCCACCTCCTCCCTGAGCAGCCCATTCCAATGCCTGGCAACCCTTTCCATGAAGAATTCTTGCTGATATTAAAGCTGAACCCCCTCTGAATGATTGTACCTTGATGCTTGACCCCACCTTGGCTGCGGGATGGGTGCTTCCCTTGGCTTAAGACCTTCCAGTTTACTTGGGATATTCAAAACCAGGATGAGCCTTGAAGGATGTGTTTATAATGGAATAGTGAGTTAAAAAATAAAAAACAACAAAAAAATGGTGGTTTGTTTGTTTGTTTGTTTGTTTGTTGGATTGGCTGTTTACCCAAAGCAAAATGAAAACCAGTATGAAAATAAAAAGTCCCTTTCATTATCTGTGCTCTGACCATAGTTTTCATGGTTAGGTTGGCTAATTCCAAGTTTCCCTTTGTTCCAACTTGGAACCATGGTGGAGAAGAGACACTGAATGTTGGGCAGGAGGCACATGGAGCCACATCTCCATGAGTGCCACCATGAATCCGTGTCCCAAGACGTTCCTGTCACCTGTCACCTCCACCCATCCATCCACCAGCCTGCAAAGAGAAATGTCAGGGTGTGCTGGGGAAGGTGACGCCCATGGAGGAGCCTCTGGTTTGGGAATGAGGGAGCTGGGAATGCTGCCCTCCTCCCTGCTTGTTTACCCTATGGCAAGTGCATCTTTGGGGAGCGCTGTGACTCCGAGATATGAGAAGAAATTCTTCAGTAAACACAAGTGACATTTGGCATATAAATAAGTTAGGGAATACTCCTGCACAAGCAGTGCAGGTCAACAGTGATCTTTTATCTCCTGGAGTAGAGGCAGCTCCTTTGGAAATGGAAAAAAGTGCAAAGTGTTTGGGGAAGGGGTGGTGGGACTGAGTATCCTGGTCCTGGTCCAGAGTGAGTGGCTTCACTCCTCAGCCCTATTGGTTCTGGCAAACTCCTGAACCAGAGATGTGTCAGCTAGATTTCTCCATAACTTTCTTTATTATTATTATTATTATTATTATTATTATTATTATTATTATTATTATTATTATTATTATTATTTCTCCCCTATTATTTTTATTTTCTCTCATTTTTAAAATTTCTTCTTTTGTTTTTTTAATTTCTCTTTTCCCCCCTCTCTTTTCTTCTTCTTCTTTTTTTTTTTTTTTGGTATTTTTCTCATATTTTTTCCCCTCCTTTTTTATTTTCTTTTAAAAATTACGATTAATGTATAACAGAGCCCTTTGGAGAGTAAATACTGATTTGCAATAACACAGTAAACAAATAACAGGGGAAAAGGCGTGGAGCCTGTATATCCATACGTCCATAAAATCCTTTGCATCCACACATGCGCACCCGTGTTCTTATTGTGTAGGTTTAGCTGAGGGGATTTACCTCCTTTTTAATATTTTTGAAGGCTGCTTTATGATCCTGTTGACCTGCTATTAGCAAAAGCTTAGCTTTCAACAAAGGTAATTAAATTATAAAATCACTGCTGCAATCATCAAACTACTCATAAAACAAGAAATGAAAAAAAAAATACCCTGAAATAAAAATCTTGCAGGCTTCTCTCCTCATGTAATATTGCTCCCTGATGTTAATTACATTTAAATGGGAGAGTACTATTTTGGTATCATTCATACGCCTCCAAAAGTACTTTCCAGTTTATCATACCTGTCAACCCCAGTGCATCACAGGCTAATACTTTATTAAGAAAAAAATCATTAGGGAGCTGCTGATCCCATTTAAGTACATTGGGCAGAATGTAAGACTAATTAAAAAGCATATTTTTACATTATTAATTTCTGAGTTTCACACTTAATGAATGTGAAATGACAGGGCTACTATTTTTATATTCAGGCTCTCTGGGCTCTTCAGCCAGGGGAATTCAATTCTGGGGATTTTTTGCAAAGATGCTTCTTGGGAGATTTGTTTTCAAGAGCAGCTAAGCTTTTTTAGCTGTGCCTTTTTCTGGAAAATTATACTAAAGCATATTACAGCCACTTAAAAGAGTAGTTAAATAGATGTTGTGTTGGGTTTTTTTCATCACACTGCTATAAAAGTATTTTAGATGAGGTATAAAATATGGTTTTTAAATGATATTATGATTTGCAAACACTAAAAAATAATTGCGGTGGAGTTGAGAGAGAGCGAAAACATCTAATCTTTATTGTGTAAGACAATGTGATAAAATATTTTACAGCCAAAAGCTCATTTTGCATCTGGAAAATTGTGTAAACTGATGGGGGGGGGGGGTTAGAGAGAAATCTCATTAAAACAAAAGGTTATTTTTAATATTCTTCAAACAAAGCAACACTTCTAACTGCATCTCCCCTCCTCATATTTATTAAATTAGACAATTGTACGAACGCCTGACGTTGTATTTAAATAAAGACATAAAACGACAGCGAGCGTGGGGCGAGGCTGGGATGGGGTTGGGGGCAGTGGGCGCTGGGAGAGAGCTCCAGGCCCGGGAATTTGGGGCTGTGGAGGGCCGGGGGTGCCGTTCCAACCCTTGGGAGCTCTGGGTGTCGCGGAGCCCCGAGCCTGGCACCGCGTCCCCGCCAGCCGCGGCACTGCCACTTTTATAGGGCTCTGCAAGGAGGAGTGCAGAGAAACAGTGGATTTTTTTTTTTTTCCTCCCCTCTCTCCTTATTTTTTATTTTTTTTTCCAAATGTGCTTACAATTACCTCTCTGTATTTTTATTGTCTTTTTTACTAACCACAAAACTCACACTGGAGGCAAATCTTAACGGCTGAGGCTTTCCTCGTGTAAATATTAGGAAATTACATTTGTACAAACTGCGCGGCTTTGTAAAGGGCGCTGGAGCCGCTCCAACACAAATTAATCAGGATAAAGTTGCTCTATGTTCAACATGACCATAGTTTATTTTCTTAAAGTATTAATTTGTCAACAGCTTTCCTGCCTCGCTGTGACTCATGTGGATGGCATTGAGGGAAGACACAGATGCAATCTTGCTGCTATACCTTGTGGTTTTAGGAACCAGCTCCAGTTAATCAAACCATAATTGTGTTTAATTCCTCAATATTTGTTTTCCCACCAAAGTCAAATGACTGAAATATGAATATGAACCTGTGTTTAAATATTGTCTGCCCTAAAAAAAAAAAAAAAAGAAAAAGAAAAAAGGCATGAAACTATTTTAACTGTTTGCTAAACAATTTTTACTTCCAAGTCCTTCTCTCCTCTGTTGTTTCCCCCCTCCCTCAGCCCCAAAATAAATAAATAAGCTCTGGCAATAGCTTTTCAGCTGGTATCCTTTGCTTTTTCCCCTCCTCAGCCTTCCCCAGTGCTGAAAGCATTGCTTTCCACATGTGCCCCCTCCTTCTTCTGCCTTCACTTGCTGCTTATTACATCCCCCCATTTTTAATTATATCTTGATTTTCCTAAAAAGATAATTTGTTGTTATGTTTCTGGAATGCAAACGTGAGCGTAATGGGATCTATTTTTCAGAGTTGCCAAAACAAATTAAGGAGAATGTTCAGCTCTTCCTTTGCCAAATGTTTTAGTGTTTTTCCATGAAAGCAAATCTTATTTCGAACTGTATATTAAAGCTTAAGTAAATAATGCAGCCTGTAAGAAGCAAATTCTGTTGTAAAATCAGTTACTGTTTGCAGGATTTGCTGGTGATACCTGCACAGGGCTCTGCCTGGGAAGAATCGGGGTAACAATGAAATGTCGTTAATTTTAATTTGCCTTTTGCCTTTTGCAGAGCGGGAAAAGCTGAACTTTTTTTCCCGAGTGCTGGACGCAGACCCCATAAATATGGAGCATTTGTTGTGGCCGCCTCACGGATGCCCAGGTAGGTGAGGAGGCTCTCGGATAACGACATCACATGGGGCTGGAATGGGAGCAGCTTTAGGCACTGAGCTTTGTTAATTATGGGGCCGGGGGCTCGCCTGTTCTTTAGCATCTTTTATTAACATACATCCCCAAATAATATTGACACTCTTCTTGTTTTATTAGCGCACGTTTACCTTGTTCATGGTTTTATTATTCAAGAATGCAGTTGCTGCCAAGTATTAATCAATATATTATGCTGCTCAGTTGGGCAAGCTGTACAAAAACATAGTGCCCCTAGGGTTAATACAGTCAAGAACTAGAAAAGTGTTTCAGACATGTACACAACATGTGGTTTACTATTATCATTAAATGAGGTGAACTGGGACTCTATACATATGGATTTTGAATTGCATAAATTTTGATTGATATCATTTGAAGACTGAGACCCTGAAAGGGTAGATTTTGTGAAAGACGATACACAGGCCAGCTATTACCACATACAATAATACCAGGAAAAATATCTGAAATGAGCAAGGCAGCTGGCTTTTAAATAGCTAAAACATAACATCAATACTTATTTTGAATAATGGAAAAAAGAGGTAAAAGATGTTGACCTCTGCCTGACAATAACATGTTCCAAAAGTAGAACTGGTCCCGGGAGAAAACCCCCTGCTCAACAGTAGCGACTAAGAAATTTTTTTCTTTCTCTCTCTCTTTCTTTCCTCCTTGTTTTCTCTTGCTTTTCTTTCCCTTTTCTTTCTTACTCTTCTTTTTTCCCCCCCATATTTATGTTTTATTCTCCCTCCCCATCAAAGGTAAATGGGCTTTTGAACACACAGACAGCCGCCAGAAAGCGAAAAAAAAGAAAACAACAACAAAAAACGAAACCCCAAGAATTTTTTGCAAATTCAGGAAACACTTGAGAGGTAAAACCAACATCCTGAGACAGGAGACAAGGCCAGCTTTTGACACCGGGCTGGACCTGCGAGGCCGAAGGAAACCTGGAGCCAGGAAGCGGCCGCTGCCGGGGTCAGGCCGCCGGGGACCCCGCTCCTCGCTGCGCACCGCAGGCCCCCACCGCCCTTTTCATGGGAAATTGCTGAAAATTTGCTGATCTGCATGAAACATTTATTGGAGGGGGGAGAGGAAGAGCCTTCCCTTGGCTTCTTGTGGGTTCCTGGTTCATATGGCATTAAGTGGGGGACATAATGTATGCGAGGAGGCGGCAGGGCTCGGAGGCCCCGCGTCCATTTTTTTCCCACTGTGTGATACACATGGAAAATTATCAATACCTCGCTCTAGCAGATTCCTCCAATTTGCCTGTATTTGTTCAAACTTTTGAGAGAGCACCGGATGCTTAATGCTTCATTTATGATTTATGCTCCATAAATGTATTAAAACATTAACCATATTTCTGCTATGGCATACTTGAATCCTCCCGGGGAAAAGCCAGAGTGTTTCTCAGGCTGCTACTCCGGCTTCCCTGAGGAGCGAGATTATTTGTGTTGTGTTACACCTCCAAGTGTTGATTAGGCCTCGGTGTTACCCTGACAGAAGTGTCGTGTGGTGCTTCTCTTTAATGGGGTAATAAGCTACATCAACTGCGTGAAGGAAATGTTCCTTTTCAAGTCAGAAACAGCAAAAAAAGTTGGTGTGTGAATCCAGAAAAGGCTCCGTCCCCTCTGTCCCCTCCACTCTAGTGAAACCCTCTGGAATGGGAACCTCTTGGCCATAGCACTTGGGTGGCTCTGCAAATTTATAATCGGGGTTAGAACTCTCTAATATATTAAATGGTTGCACACCAGCCTTTGCTGAGCCTGGCTTTTAACCGCCTCACAGCCTGGCAGGCTCCGAAACACGGCTGTTAATTGGAAAGCAGGAAGGTTAAAAAAGAGACAAACTAGTTTTCTGGCTTGGCTTTGACAGCCTGGGTTATTTATGCAGGTTTCTTTTTTTTTTTGCAGGTTTTTCCCCCCCCTCCTCTTCTATTTTTCCCCCCTCTCTTTTTGTGCTGGGGTGGAGGGGGTGAGGGCCGTCTGGAGGATTTCTTAGTGGTTGGGAAGCTTCACATTTTTCAGTAAGCATTATTGGGTAACAATTGGTGCAAACATTATGGAGGGGGAAAGGCACATAAATCACGAAATAAAAAAATAGTTTCTGCACATTTTCAAAAAACACGTTGTGCTCTCTGAGGTCCTTTTCATTTTAACCAAATCAGGGGGAACTTGTCCTCACAGCGGCAAGGCAGATGGAACAATAAATCACAGGAACCATTGACTGCCTGCAGTGTACTCTCCGCAGCTGTCACTTTTTTGTCTCTTTGGTTTTAGCTGACATGGTTTGAGGTCCACTGTGAACCAATCTGGACTTTTTTTTTACCGTCATATCCATCAAAACGACCAGTAGCCATCAACCTACTGCAGCGATCGATTCGTTTGCTTATTCTCACGCATAAGCCAATACTCAGCTCACTAGGTGAGGCTTGGGAGAAGCACCTCATTTTAGCTTTTTTTTTTTCCCCCCCCTCTTTCTTTCTTTTCTTCTTTTTCCTTTTTTTTTTTTTTTTCTCCCTTTCGCCTCCAGCTACAGCTGTGATTTTCTGAGCAGTCTTGGCTAACGTTATTAAAGTTGCATCATGATAGATATAGAGGGGAGCGGGAAACAGCTTCCACCCGCGCCAACAGCAAACCCAGCAACAACCGTGGGGTTTTGCTGTTGTTGTCAGTGTTGCTTTTCAGGTGTAGCGAGACGCTTGCTAAGCTCGGAGTTTCCAACTCACTGCTTATTTTGCAAAGTAAACAAGCAAATGTTATGTGCATAACCTTAGCTGTCTCTGCAAAGGTCAGCGCCTGCCTGCCGATTTCCTCCGCCGCCTTTTGGTGGCACTCTGATGCCAGCGATTCCTCCCGCCGTGTTTGGGAAACAAGACGTCCTTTCTTAACAAAAGACTCAATCTACAAAAGGCTGCAAAACAAAAAAATTGATTAAATTTGAACTGGAGTAGGAAAGTTTGGCTGGGTGGGGGAAATCGCCCTGTAAGCGCTAAACAGGGGCTGGTCCGGACTCTGGGCTGAGGGGTCGCTCAGGACCTTGTGGGATGCTGTAAAAAATGGGGGGGTCCCTCCACTATTCTACAATATCCACGGGCTTACAGAGGTGCGATTGGAGGTCACATTCAGTGGGCTCAGTTTCTGACCTGAAACGTTGCAAAGTGTCTTTTCCATTTTAACAAAGTGCCCGACCTGCCGTCTGTTGCTGAAATGAGCAGGGGCTGAACTTCAGGACATGTTTTGGTTTTTTGTGGGATAAATAGCAGCGAGGAGATACATGGATAATACAGTCGTAGTAATGTTCTTTTTTAAATGTCAAAAATACCTGCTTGCTTTAAAAGCCTCCAGTTAGGTCAAGTTAAATTTATTATATACATTTTTTTTTATAGCTGAACTCCATGATTTTGACTTGAGGTGACAGCTGAAAAGCACCAGAAACCCTTGGAATTTCAGATCTATGTATTACTATAAAGGAAGAAAATAAAGTTCCGCTAAGAGAAGGCAGGGAATTGCATTTACCAAATATACATAGTTTTAAAAACACAACCCCTGAAACATTTACCTTAAAAAAAGTCAAGAGAGCAGAAGTTTTCTTTTGTATCTATAGAGCAAACATCCCTGGGATTTGTAATAAAAACCCAGTTATGAGATCCGGGGTCCCTCCTGTTAACAAGGATCTCTTAGCAGATATTGAAATATTGCCACGTTGGAGAGAAGTTATTTAAGGACCCTCCAGGAGCTGATGCGAAGGCAGATTCTGCTGAGAGTGTTTTCCTCTCTGCAAAGATTGGAAGGGAGCATGTCCTGAACATATTCCACTTTAGAGAGATGCAACAAATAACGAGCTGCAGTCAAAGCCGGCCCCACTTCATGATGAATTTCAAGGAGTGTGACCAATAATCCTTCTACTTATCTTAAAAATCCTATGGAAGTAGTAAACCAGTTCCAACAGAACTGAGAGCAAAGTGCGGGGGGAAAATAAACCAGAAACATCACGAACCAAGCCATCTGTCTGTGAGCAACCCAAGAACCCTGAGTCCACCCAAGTAGTTACTGCATGTTTTTCTGTACTGCTAATGGATTGCATATTGTTGAAAATATGAATTACAGAATAAATCAGAGCAGAGTGGAAATTATGGGTCGGATTCTGTTCTTGGCAACAGTCAAATCACCAGGCTGATTCTGTTTGCTGCTATTGGGGTGCACATCAGATTAATTATTCAGTGTAAATGACTGCAGATTGGCAATCTGAGCTCTCTAAATTTACCAACAGCCAGAGGAGTGAGCCTGGGAGTAGATGAGGGTCAGACCAGTTTAGGCTGTGGATTTTCACAAACCTTTACTTACTACCCTTGATTCTGCCAGACACATGCACATCCTAAATACACCTTTAAAAATGTCTTGTGCTGGGGATATGCCAAACATCTCTTGCTCCCTTTAGGGGAGACAAGAAGAGTTACAAACTGCGAGCCCTGTGCCAGAGCTGCTGCCGAGAAAAAAACCTGAAGTGACTCAGAGTTTTGGCTGAGGAGGGAGAGCAGGATAAGAGGGCCTTGCTTATAGAAATTACGCAGAAATAAGGAATTTCACTCTGATTACCCTGCCAGAAAAATCTGTGTATATCTAATATCAGATAACATCATCCTGCCTGTGAAAGGAAGGCCACTAATTCCGCAGTATTCTTATTTTCAAATGAATTCCAACACCGAGATCAGGGAGCAGCTTTGTTAAAAGGGACTGGCATTAATATGCCTAATGGGGACTTTTCTCCTGTTCCTACCAAACGGGCTCTAACACAAATCCACACTTCAACCAGGAAGCAGTTCTGCATATTTTCTAATTAGCTGTGGTAGATATTCAATACAAAGACGCACGGGGGGAGGGAAAAAAAAAAGAATAAAAAAGCTGCGCGAACACAAAACTTTGTTCATACCACGGCGGGTTTAACCCCAAAAAGCCGCGCGAGGTGGCTGCTGAGGGAGGTTTAATTGGAGCCCCCAGGTGCCCCCCTGGAATGGGCAGCACAGGCACAGTCCAGGCAGGACCGAGCCGCAGGCGCTGCCGAGCGGTGCCGCCGCTGCTGCCGCTGCTGCTGCTGTTGTTATTTTCCAAGAGGAAATATTTCGGGTCTGCCCTAACATTAGTGCAACATATCACTGCGGCTGCATTCCCTGCTGACTGCAGGCTGTTTGATGAGTAATTAGGAGACCTTCTCTTTAGTTTGTTTGACATATTTTACAAAACGCGCGAATCTGTTAAAAAATTTGCTTGTTCATTTAAAAGGCAGAGTTCCTAAATGAAGCAGAGTATTTGCTAAATAGATATAATTTTAGGGTGTGGGTTTGTTTTGTTTTTGTTTTTTTTTTTTTGCTGTTGCAACTTCAAACACAATAGGCTCTTTTTGCCTTAGAAAGGATTTTTTTTTGTTTCTGTGGAGAAGTAATTATTGTTTGTGCATCTGTGTAGCTTCACTCAGAGCTCATACAGAGAATATCTCTGTAATACTTAGAGATAAACATATCTAGACATACAGATCTCCATGTGTGTACTTAAGTTTGTTTATATTTTACACCCACACGTCAAAACTGGTATCATAAGGTACTTACTGGAAAGCAATAAACACAGCTCTCTTTCCTCTGCCCAGATCAAGCGTGAACACTTTTTCCTTCATTTTCCATTCAAACATCTTTAGCAAAGAAATCACAGAGAAAATATTAAATATTCTTAGATATTTCAGCACTCATCTACTAAATACAATTTGAAGATCATTTGCTCTTTCAGATTGTATGATTTCAGCTGGTGATTTAACTTTCCTAAGTACAGCAGGGTTGTGCAATTAAAAAGTTTATTTTTTCTTTATTTGAAAGCATTTGGAGTTTTTTTAAAAATAAATATGATTTTCTTCATTTTAATGGTGCAAAGAAGTGACACCTCTCAGCTCCGTTAATTTCAGGCAATGTTGCTTCTTGCAGCGTTCAAAATTAGAAATGAAAAATTAGACATTCAAAAATAGAAATATGACTGCTCTCAATTTATGTAATGTCAAAAAAAAACCCCTCTGGTATTTAAAACCAAGCAATCCTACTGACCCAAAGGTTAAAGTTGTCCCCAAAAAAGCAATGCTGGAATAAGACTATGCCGGCCGAGATTAAAATCCTTTAGTGCTGCAAAATGTGAGCGCAGGGATGATTTAAAAGCCCCGTACTTTTCTAGTCAGCTCCACTTATTGCTTCAGGCTGAGCATTTTGTTTTTCTTTTTTTTTTTCCTCCTTTCTTTTATTATTATTTTTTTTCTTTTCCAGTGAACACTCCACTGCTTATTTAGGGGAAGCATCTCATTCATCTGTGCCTGCTTCTTGCCGAGACTTTTTCCTGCTGGAGAATTACTGCCTGGCACATCAATAGGCTGCAAATTATATAAGGGCTGTGTTTAACTTGCAGCCCGATTGCCATTGTCGGGAGGGTCCGTGTCTTTTAGCTAAACTGCCTTTTTCTGCAGGAATTTCAGATGTCTGTAATTGCTGCTCCTTTCAGCACAGCTTAAGGTATCAATATCAACTCGATTTGAATATCATAAGTGGGAAGTTGCTCTAAGCAAAACAAAAACATGTCAGTTGCCCAGGTGACATTTTGTAGCAAACAAGGAAATCACAACTCCAGGAAGTGTTGTATTTTATGCCAACAACAATATGACAGTTTTCTCTGTAAAGAAAACATGACACTTTTCCAAATATCAGAGGATGCCTCTGCTGCTCAAGGGATTCCTGTACTGTCACTGAAATGGAAGGTCACAGGCTGGTTTCATGATTTCTATAGTTTCAAAATGTTGTGGTGGAGCGTTTGCACGCTAAATGCTGTAGGCTAAGGGAAATCTTTCCCTTCATCTCTGAAAGAAGTGACAGGAAGAAAAAGGTCCTACTTTGACAGCAGTAACCTCTAGGTCTAGAGGTTCTGCCCCAAGCAACTCTGAAGTAAAATTACCTATGTTAATGTGTTGTCCTCGCTGTCATGCAGCCACACGTGTGCAAACCGTGGCCCAAGGGGCGAGTGTGCAGCCAGGGGCTGTGTGGGACCTCTGGAAAATCCTCCTGTCCCGTCCCTTCCTGGCCTTGGATGGAATAAAGACTGGAAAGTTTCTGCAAATGATTTCTTTTAAGAGGTGGGGTCTCCACTTTGACTTCAAAACCTGCTTGCTATGTGGGTACCTGATTCTTGGAGTTTAAATAAACTGACTTTTGCTTTAAGCTGGGGAAAAAAAGTTTTAACTTCAAGGCTATGGATAGGATCAAAACACATTTGTTTCCAGCCTTCCTCCTTTTTTTTTTTATTCTTCCCTCTCCCCCTTAAAAAAACACACCTTGGTCTATAGATTATATACTTCCTGCTGCCCTTTTTATAAGCAATAAGAATTTAATAACTGAAGGCAACTCTATAGTAATATTTATATGGGTCAAGTGGCTTAAAAGTATGCAATAAATGTAAAGTTATGAACCACATTGCCCCTTTTTAAATAATGCAGCTAGCACCAAGATATTATGTTTCATATTCTGGAAAAAGGTGTTTTAGCCTAGGCTTTAGGAGTACACCAGACATGAAAAGTTATACTGATCCCATAATAAAGTCACTGCCTGCTTAATATGGTGTGTTATGTAGAGCTCCAGATCTTAATAGCAGACCACAGCAAGAACGTCCCAGATGATATCAACAAAACCTTCGCTTTCTCATTAGCAATCAGCAAATTCTCCTGGTGGCTGCTGGTTTCAAATAAGGGCAAGTGCTTCAATGCCGAGTGGGAAGCCCAATAGGATAATAGAAATAATGCAGTCTAATCAGCGGCGAGCATGAGATCCCCCTGCCAGGGCAGGCACTGCTGGGCTGGGTGGCTCCTCTTCTGCAGCTTGTAACAGCCCTCCCAGTCCTGAGGAGCAGCATCCGTGGGATGGAGGGAAAGGCAGATGGAAAAACCTCCTCGTGCATCCCCACCATCACCTGCCCGTCGCTGTTCACAGATAAGAGGGGTTTGAGGATGTTTGTACAAAAATTATTCAAAATACCCTTGCAGTCGTTGCTGTGAATACCAAAAGAAAAGCTGCACTGGTTTCTGTGTATATAAAACACACCTATGTCTGCATAGGGAGAAGGGGCACAAATTGTTTTAATTTGGCCTCATGACAACATCAAATTCTTCGATAAATCAGATCAACTCTTTGTCATCATGGCCCAAATGACGGTTCCTTTGTTGGCCAACATGCTGCTGATATCTGCACCAGAGCTTCTACTTGCACTGCTATTTTTATTCCTTATTGCTGTTGGATTTAAACAGAATTTGTATTTGGACACACACTTGCAGTAGGGCATTATTAAGTGAGGGGACAACCGTTGCTGTTGGCCATTCTGATGAAAGTGTGAAGGACACACCATCCTCCTGCTGCTGCAGCCTAAATAATCCATGGCTGTGCTTAGGGAAATGAAGAACAGTTTTAGTTTTTGCACTGATTTTCTAATTGTAAGGGCTTTTTTCCCCTCACGTTTTCCCTTGTGGTATTCACATGCTCTTAGAGTATCCTGATTTCTATTGAAGAGCGATTTCTGCGCTCTTGTTCAGTCCTGGTTAAAAATTAAGCCTGCAAATGTGGCTGGTGCCATGCAAGGAAATGCAAGTCTAAGCTGCAGCAGCGTAAACAAAAAAGTGTTTTAAGAGGTGCTTTACTGTGTTTTGAACCCTGATTAAGCCTAAGGTTACTCAGTGTTTATATGTGCATTCGCAGTGCACTGGGAAAATTCAGTGTTTAATGGTTCCTGTGCTGATCTTTTGTTAGAGCCCTGGGCTGTGGTGCCCAAGAGCAGTGATTACTGACCAGATTAAAAACCACAAACTCTTTCTAATTCTGAGTTTTGTCCAACTTTATTCCTGCTGATGTGAAGCAGGGCTCCGTATATCTCTTAGGGTTTGGGATTTTAAAAACTAACACCACAAGTCAGTCCCCTGAGCTTTTATTTAGCTGATTTAGTGGGGCAAGGTAGTGTTGTTTTGGACACAAAAAATGGAATAGTTTCTATCTATGGGTCTCGTTATTGTTCTCAGGTCTGATTTTTTTTTTTTTCTGTTTAATAGCCATGAGGTGGTAAATGGACAAGGAGGGTACCCCTAAAGGGCAAAGGGCTCCAAAAAAATGGGTGATAACTTAGGGAGATGAGGCAACAGCAGAAAGCTACATTTCCAACTCCTCTGCACTATTTTGAATTCTGTGAATGACCTTGCTGAGTACTTCATTCTCCCAAAATAACGAGCAGGTCAATACCAGTCCTGCTTGTGTGATAAAACACAGTAATTGCTGACCAGGACATGTCCACAAAGAGCTGGGAGAGCTGATCTGGGGGAGCGAGGACATTTTCACCAGCAGGGTCAGGAGATCCTGACAGTTCAGGACAGTCCATGGCAGGGAAAGACAAGACATGTCGAGGCAGGCTGAAAAAACAAACTGATGGATGAGGGTGACGTGACCAAAGGGAAAACTGTGCTGGAAAATAAATGCATATTTACTGCAAGAAAACCTCTTGTTTATGAGAAGTGAGAGGTGAAATTGAGACTACTGATGGTAAATTGCACAATTATGGTGCTCAAGTGAGAGGGAAAAAGGGGCTCTGGGAGAAAAGCAGGCCCTGCAACATTTAAGCACCAGCTACCTGCACCTCCACAGAGGTTAGAAATTTAGGAGAAGGTTTCTGATATCAAAGCAGTGAGGCTGTGGAGCAGACTCCATATGTGGGTAACGATGTGAAAAACCACTAACAACTCCTAAAGCAGAGCCTGGTGACAGAGGATTAGAGGACACATTGTCTGCACTGGAAAGGGCCTGGGTGGGAAGACCCAAAGAGCCTCATCCAGTCCAGTTTAATGGAAACACCCTGGAAATTTGGAAATACTGAGGCACTCCTAGCTCAGACTGTCTAAACTTCCATTTTTGGTTGTTTTTATTACATGGCTTTAATCCGTGCAGATTCCAGGGATGGGGAGCCCTTGGCCTCAGGCATGCTGCAGTGTGGGAGGGCACCTTGCAAGATGTGCTGCAGCAACGGGGGCAGGGTTTGAGCTTGTATTTTACCCAAAAAATAAGGATTTGGAGTGATTTCAACAATTCTGGTGTGCTACAGAGGAGTTAAGAGACTGAGGAGCTCAAGGTGAGGGAAGATGTGCTCTGCTCAGGTAGAGCAGATACACAGGGCCTTGAGGTCATGCCACCACTCTGTGTCTTACTCTATAAGAACAGGAGAGAGATTAAAGCCAGAAAAGAAGTGTAAAAAGAGAGAAAACAAAGTAGAGAAAGGGGAATTAATTAAGATATTCAGCAGCAATTCTTCCCTGTGATCCTGGCTGAGGAGTTGTGGCTGCCCCTGGATCCCTGGAAGTGCCCAAGGCCAGGCTGGACATTGGGGCTTGGAGCAGCCTGGGACAGTGGGAAGTGTCCCTGGGACAGTGGGAGGTGTTCCAGCCCATGTCAGGGGGTGGAATGGGGTAAGCTTTAAGTTCCCTTTCATCCCAAACCAGTAACTCTTGCCTAAGCTTTCACGACGGATACCAAAGTTGCCTTCCTGCAGCCCGGGGTTGCACTGGAACGGCACTGGCATGAACTGTGCCTGTGGAGTGTCATTTGCATCGTGGTTTTCATTGCATCCCACATGTGGGAATGCCAGCCTTGGAGTCCTGGAAACCTTGTGTGTGTGTGCAGCTTCTCTGCTCGCCTGACAAGGGAGCATTAGTAACTCGCTGATGTCTCTCTCTGTTTGTTCTACTTCACGAGACACTTCCCCAACTAATTTAGAGCAAAGCTTGGTGTTTACTTGGCTTCACAAAATGACACTCTTTTCCCCCCAAGATTGCTGCAACGTCTTGGCAAAGAATATTTACATAAACAGGTTTCAACTTCATCAAGAACAGGTCGGGAAAGGAGGGCAAATCCGAGTGGAAGGGAAATAAAGCCGAACATGAGGCAGAGTAGCTGATCTCTCATTTAGGGCTGCAAAAGAAGCACTTGGAATGTTTGCAGGGCTGGTGCAGCCCTGTTGAGAGAGTCACACAGTTATTTGAGACCCCTAAACCTCCTGGAAACGTGGAGCAAGAGCTGTGGGGAGTGATGGAGAGGCCCAGCCCCACTGCAGGGCTGACAGGGGCAGCACAAGGCAGCAAATCACCCACTTGTGGGCAGCTTTGCGCTGTCACCATGCACTGGAAACCTTTGAAGCCTAGAAATGATGAAATTTTCGTTGTTAGCAACCTCTCAGGGCCCTGGGGATAAAACCTCTAGGACAGTTTCCTGCTGGAAGGAAGGGAGAGGGTGGCAGCACCGCTGATGTCCCCTCATGGGCACAACCATCATTCCCACAACTTCACTCCCCAACTTTTTCCAGTTTGAGGGAAAGGTGGCTCCTCAGTCCCCATTCCAGGATCCGAGGGGTGTCCTGTGTGGACAGAAAGAAAAGGAATTAGTTTGTGGGAAGCAAAGAAAAGGAATTAGTTTGTGGGAAGCGGATGGGTCCAGTATGTAAATAAAAGCCACTGGCATCCTCATTATGGGGGCTCTTTTGAATAAATGTTAGCCTTTAAGTGCCAGCTGTCACTCTATGCATGGCCTCCCTTCTTACAACTAACCTCTCTGTCACCTCGCCTTGTCTCCCTAACTTGTCCTATTATGCAGTACCAAGCTGAGTCATTGTTTCAAGCAGGAGGTGACATGTTAATAGCTTAATAATAGTATAATCTCGCAAATAATAATATGCTGTCACACTGTCTGAAGCACAATGTTTACAGGAGAAGTGGTAATGTATGATGACAGTAATTTGAATAAAAATGAATTTACTGCTCTTGTCTCATTTGCAGTAAATTTTCGCATCTTTCATGCACAACTGGTGCTCCATGACCTCTTTCATTATTGTGTTCTCAGTGGCTGCTGCCTGCTTTAAAGTGAAAGGCAGGCAAATGAAACAGAAACCTGCAGCTTAATAAGGGGTCTCCAGAAAAGAGTTTCTGGAAATCTCACTTTGTTTGTTTGCGGAGGCGAGGCAGTGTCAGCCAGGCTGTTTAATTAATGCAGGCTGGAGGTGCTGATTGAAGAGCAGGCACGAGCTGATACCATTCTGGATTGGCAATTTGCAAAATAATCATCATGAAATTGTGGCAGAGAGGGAAAAGTGCTCGGAATGCAGAGAGGATCGTTGGGGTTGGAATTCGAGTTTGCGCAGTTTAAGGAAAAACTGTTTTAAATGCTCTGGGTGCTTGATGTGGGGAAAAGCAATCCTTGAGTTAATTATAAATGAGTGGTGGTGTGATAGTGGACTGGTAAAACTTAAAAATTATCCCTGAATACATAAAATATTTTTTTCTGGGTGTTTTCTGCCTCGCCTTGTGCTGTATTGCAAAATTCTGCCATTTTCATGTCTGGTACAGACCAGGACTCCTGGTATTATCCTGACAAATAAATAGGGAATGTACTCTGTATCAAAACTGCCTTTGGAAAATCTAAATTCCTAGGACAGTTCTATTTCTCTGAAAGAAAAAAGAAGTTATTACGTGATGTGGTTCATTTGATGAAAAAGAAGAAAGTTTACAACTCACAACTGATATGCCTGGACTAAATTTAGTTTGATGGAATGAGGACAACTAATTGAAACTTGCTGGGACTCAAAACACTGCACAGGACAGATTCTCCCTAAAACTGCTGGGTTTTATCTAAGTTTAAGTGAATGTATAGAAGTAAAAAATGTGGTTTGCATGACCTGGTTCATAGGTTGACATAATTAAAGACCCCAGCTTGCCTCTCTTTCCTTATATATACAAATGCAGTTATGTATTTTTTCATGACTTGTGCTTGTACCTAACAAATACAATATTTTCCTCCAAACTGAAAGTTCAGCAATGTTAGGTTTGTTTTGGAAATAGAACTCCTGCTGCTTTTCTGATCCTCGTGAAGAAACCGGGAACCTCACTGATAGGCCATGTCAGGTGGGAAAATCCAACAGGAGATGGACACTCTTGGTGAGGGATTATCATAAGACAGAGTTTGTTGTATTTTTGAATATGAGTTTTTAAGAGGGACAAAAATTAGTCTTCAGTAGCCCAGCTTTGCACAGTGGTGCTAAATGCTGAAAATTATGAAAATAATGCATTGATTTAAGTAATTCAGAACTGCTTCCAAATCTACCGCGGTGGCAGGGGATTGGACCTGGATGGTCTTCAAGATCCCTTCCAACCC
The DNA here is from genome assembly GCA_035583995.1 of Arremon aurantiirostris. Lineage (NCBI taxonomy): Eukaryota > Metazoa > Chordata > Aves > Passeriformes > Passerellidae > Arremon > Arremon aurantiirostris. Next base: position 33,820,673 of record JAXCLO010000274.1, read on the forward strand.
AAACATCCAGTGATTCCAGGATTCCATGAAGAGAGTGCAGGTGATGGGTTTCATAACCACCTTGCAAGGCTGAGATTGTTTTTGAACTGAATTTTCCATTTTTTTTCACATGAAAAGTGCAGGAGGCTTCAGTGGGATTGCTCATAGTTGCAAAGATTGAATGACCCACTCCAGGCAACTGCATTAAAATAAATTGTTTTGCTGAAAAGATTTTTCCATTGGAAAATATTTTCTGCTTAAAAATACTTCATGTTTTCCCAGTGTAATTTTAGTCATTTTCTTAATTTTGGAAATCCCAGTTCTGTGCACCAAAAATCAAGACACTCATGACATTACACAACTAAATGATGATTAATGGAGATTATGTGCAAAAGGGTAGAAAAGAACAGAGCAACAAAGCCTCTCTTTGGCTGATGGAGTTTATTTCATGTATATACAAGGTCTCTTTCCCCAAATCACTGATGTTCAAGGGGATATTGACGCTTCTATGTAGTGCTTGAAACTCAAAGGTCCTTTTTGTTGCCACCTTTTAATTATTTAAATGTAGGCGAATCTGATTAAAGCTCTTAATTAGATGTGTTTAAGATTGGCAAATATGTCACTGTCCTGAACAGCCAATGTCATCCGCTGATATGTGTCTGTTATTTGCTAAATTGCAAGAAAGTTTCTTGGGGACAAAAAGAAAAACAAACCCAAAATATTGTGTTTGTGGAAATAAATAGGGAGTGGACCTGATTTTCATGGCATGAAAGTCAAGTGGAGTTTTTAATTGACTCCAACAGGCGATGGATCAGGCCTGTGGGGTGTTTGGTGCTCAGTTACAAGTTAGTGCTCTCTCTAATCACCTTGTTCTCTAAAGGAAATAGATACTAAACAGGAACCATCTGGTAATACATTCTGTACCTCTTAATTACAATGTTTTGAGTGGCACCTAAATAAATTTCATTTACAAGCACATGACTGCTTGTCAAAAGCTCTGTTGATAATTTTATTATTGTAGTTTACCTTCTCGCTTAATGACCCCGGCCCAGTAAAGTCAGGAATATTCAGCTCCATTGCAAAAAAAAAAAATTATTGTCTTAAAAATAGAAAGACACAAATTCCATCTCTCATGGTGTGTTTCTCATTATTTTCAAATGTTTGGAATACACGTGACACGGGGATGGATCTGCAATAAAAATTACCAAAATTCTGATTTCTTGGTAGAGACGAGAAGCTGAGGCAGCTCTGCAGAGAGCCTGGGATGGTTGTAAAGTGCTCGTGTTATTTTATGATCTCTATGTTCCTGTGTAGATGTACTGTAGCATTTAGACAATTTTCTCTTTGTTAGCTGCAGGAAAAGATCAATATTATAAAGAAGTTGAGTGACTCTGTGAATTACTCTCCTGCGTTTTCACCCCGGGAAGTGGGGATTTAAATCCTGTCTCTGGTTTGGAGGCTGAACCACAAACCCAGCTCCAAGACCACTTTGGAGCCACCCCAAAATTTGGAGGTTTCCAGTTTGGGGTTGCTGCCTATCTGTGGTTGGAGCTGAAAATGGCTTTTCTGATGTCTTAGTAATCTCTGGTGGAAATTAGTCTGTATTGAAAAATCAACATATAATGTGGTGGGATGATTAGCAGCCTGAGAAAAACAAACCTGGGGCAGCACTGGGATGGAGCAATGCCCATGGAAGGTGCCACCTCTGTGCTCACCCTGCCCTGGCACCCTGGATTTCACAGAAGGGTATTTTGGGGTGCAGGGGAAGATTTTCTCATGCCATGGCATCTGATAGTGGCCCATCCTCTCATCAGGGATAGGCAGCTTTCTGCACAGCAAACCCTCATCCGTCTACATTCAATAATCGTTGAAGACGAAACAATTTACATATAATGTGCAGCTTTTGCTAAGTTTCACTGGGAAACTGCTAATTCAGCTTTGTGTTCTAAAGTCTTTTTAAAATAACAAGTTGGAGGAGACAAAAATCCTAGGAGGAAAGGCACGAGGGAGGTTTCTGGGAAAACAGGAGGAATGCGGCACCTGGAGGGGTTTTGTCCACTTCTTTGGGATGAGCTGCCCATGGGAAAATATAGAGGCATAAAAAGTAAAATAACCTTATTTCTAAATTCATGGCAAATTAAAAAAGGAATCCTACTGCTCTCAGCAGGGTCCTTTATTCCTTTTTAGTTGCAGTTGATGGTTTTTCTCTTCTTAAAATAATTTTGTCTCTAGGTCTCAATCTTGATGTGGGAACTTTAGGAAACAGATAAGCTTTCAAATATTTTTTTTAATCAATGCTTTGGCAAGCTGGAGTTGAAATAACATTTAAATTCAGAGAGATGCTGCTGAAATAGAGAGGATGATCATCACCAGGTGGGTTTGTTAGTTGGGTTTGAGGCAACTGAGCTGCCTGAGCAGGAGAGGGAATTCACCGTACACAGCAAACTGTTATCCCCTACAATATAATATCTGGATTTGAAGCTGATATTTAAAGAGGGCACTTGCTTTACTTATGAGATTAAAGGCAAATGCTCTCTTTTAAAAATGAAGTCATGCTGTGTTTTGCACCTTTTGACACTTATTAACTCAGGTCATTAAAAAGAGGCTAATTAAAAAAGAATGTAAAACAAAAGAGTCATTTGTCTATTGCCGAGCTCGATTCTTCATGTGCGCTGGCTGGAGGCACTCTCTCTGTTTAAACCTTGGGTACAGAAAGCACTGGGAGCCACTGGGGCATGCTTGGAGCTTGTCATGGCTTTTGGCGAGCCTGTGGTCCGGCTCATTATGCACCTCATAAAGAAGAGAAGTCATTGTCATCAAAATTAGCTGAAGCTGGAATTTACATTCATGGAAATTTTGGTTTCGCTGCTGTCCTCTGGGGCTGGACGATAAAGGAAAGCTTTTACCAGCTGCAGTTAAAGAAAGTGAAGTTCAATAAATGCTTAGTGCTTCGTTAAGGAGTTTCCAAACTGAGCTTTGTGCACGTGAGATTTTACAGCTGATGAGAATTTGGGACAAACAGTCTGTGAGGTTCACTGGTTCTGGTGGGGAAGATGCGCTCAGCACATCCCAACCCGGCTTGAAAAGAGACCGGCCTCTTGGAACCCCCAAGATGTTCCTGCTCTTCCAAAGGGACACTTTGCTAGAAGGCACCTTCTCTCCTGTCAGGTTCAAAAGTTGGGTTTTTTGGAATAAACTTTTCTGATGCTCATGAAGGAGTCCTTCCAAGGAATCCCAAGGGGATATGGACAGATTTGTGTGGTATCTTTACCAAAAGCATGTGTTGTGCTGGTCCTGAGGCTCATCCAAGCTGAAGCTGACTGGAGATATTGTGAGGGCAGGAGTTTTTCTGGGATGGTTTCCACCCTGTTGAACTCCACAGAGCCAGCCACTAAGACCAGCTGTCCCTGGAGGACTCCCACATCTCCCCATGCAGATTCAGGTGATGGCTTGGCACTGGTTAATCCACCATGCTGCAGGTCCAAAGCTGAAAAGATATTTATGGAAATAACTCCTGCAGGGTTTCAATCCCTTCCCACAGCTATGGGCCTTGCTCACCTCAGAGCATGGGGTCAATCAGCAAGCATTTCTAGAGAGAGCTCTCCTAACAAAAGTGCGTTCCTCCGAAGATCCAAGATTTGTGGGTTGGAATCGATTTTGACCGCTGTTTTTTAAAGCCTCCCCAATCTCTCCCCACACAGATGACCGTAAATTCAGTCCAGAGCCTTGATTCACAAGGTATTTAAACAGATGCTCTTATTTAAACATAAATCCTATCATAAACTTCAAATTTATGCTTACATGATATCCTGACTTAGGGTCTTAGAGCTGGAAAACACAAAGGGATTAATGAACTTAAGGAAAAGGTTAGGAATGTCATTCAAATGCTGATTGAGGCAATGGCCTTTCCAAGGCAAGCTCTCTCCAGCGCTGGAGTCTAGCCCAAACCTGCGAGAGGGAAGAAGGCAGAGGGGGTTGGATTCTGCCCCAGTTTCAGGCAGGTCCCAAGGTGTGGTGGTGGCAGGGGACCACTTCCATCCCTGCTCCCTGTGCTCATCCATCCCCTCACTGCATTTCCAGCCAAGCGCTGCTCAGCCCCTCGCTCCTCCTCCCAGCCAAGGAGGGCTCTGGGGGGCAGCCAAAGCAGAGAGAGGAGTTTAATTTCCCCCCCTCCCAAATTAATATATAAATCTATACATTGAACAAACCCATGTGCCAAGTTCAGAGCTTCAAAAGTATCAGGACCAAAGGGTTAATAAACGTCTGCAGCAGAGCGTCTGGCGCTGGTGGGGGCTTCATCATCATGGGAGGGAGCGGGACCTGCTTTGTGCAGGAATCTGGCTGTAACCAGAATATCCTGCAGGAAGCAGTCGTTTTAAACAAGCCATTTTTTGTTCTGGAATATAATTAATACATCAGGTCATGTTTTGTACTGCCAGTGGCGTGTTTATTACATTATTACTTCACAGACATTTTTTGCTGTAGTCCAGGAGTTAGGAGTCACTGGCTTTCTCACAGAGCTATCCCATTTAAGCAGGGTAGGTTTATACCTAGTCTGTGAATATTCATGTCTCCTGAAAATAATAACAGTATTATTGTTGCTGAAATCTTCAGGGAAGGGAGCTGCCAGTGAGAGATTATTTAAAGCAGGTTCTCCCATCACCCCTCCCCAATGAAAATGCTCAGAAAAATCCTTATAGACAGATAGGCAGAGGGTTTTTTTTTTTTTTCCTAAAGCCGTGTTTCCAAGGATAAAATCTTACTTGCAAAGATCCTTATTACATGTGCGTACCCTTAAGCTGCTGAGATGACACCACCACTTACAGGTGGTGGAGTGAAAGCAAGCAAAAGCACC
>JAXCLO010000274.1:33828006-33837545 GCA_035583995.1 Arremon aurantiirostris
CAATTAAGTGCAAAAAACGGTGTTAAGGTTGCGACACGCACAAAAGCAAAGAGATTCAAAGTTAAGGGTGAAACTCTATCCTTAATTCACTCGGTGGCGTTTTCGTGGGGGTTTTTCCCCTTCTTTTTAAGGGGAAAGGAGAAGAAAAAGCGCTGTGGCATGAAAGCCTGAGCATCGGCTGGCGGCCGGAGCCAGATCCAGGGCAATGAGCCACCGCGTGCTGCCGCTTCCACCCGGGCTGCCAAATTCCAGCGCACTCAGAGGATGACCTGCAGCAACCCCATTTCAGGCTTGGGTGTCTCTTCGGCAGAGGCTGCCAATTAGAGTGAGCGGTGCCAAATTATTTGGCAGATCTCTGCCACGGACAGACAGCCAGTCCTAGACCAGCGCTGGTTTCCTTGAAGTAATTACCATGACAATAACGCGAACTTGAATAAAGAAAACATTTTTCCAGCAGAGGAGAGGGGCGTGAGAAGGCGGCGATGGGGAGCTGGAGACAACTGATCCCGTTTTGCTGGCAAAATGTTTGATTTGGCCCGTGACACCAGCTTGGTGGCTGGAATGGTGTCTGCCACTGCCTTTGCATCTGTCTTTGCCCAACGGTGCCGTGTGGAGCTCAGGGAGTGAGCAGTGTCTGGTGTCAGAGGACAGAAGTGCACAGTCAGAGCTGCTCAACCTTGTCCTTCTTTTCTTCTCCAAAGAGTGAACATGGAAAAGCAACACCAGAAAATATGTTGGTGGAGAGTTCCTTGAGTAGACATAGTAGGGAGGGTTCCAGTTGAGCTTCTAGTGTGGAATGACCCAAATTTCTTCACTGAAAGGGTGGTCAAGCATTCGAGCAGGCTGGAGTCACCATCCCTGGAAGCGTTCAGAAGGATGTGGCACCTGGGGACATGGTTTTATTGTTGAACCTGATGATCTTAGAGCCTTTTCCAACCTAGGTGATTCTGCGGTTCTGTGAAATGGCCAAGGAGTATATGGACATGTTGGAAGGAGATGGTGAAGGAAGAGTGGCCTGTCAGGGTGCTGAACACCTGCCCTTCCTGCCATTCTTTCCCTGCATCCAAACATCCATGGAGAGAACTGGGGACAACCTCTCTGGTGACACTTGGACCACAGTGGTTGTGGCTGCCCCTGAATCCCTGGAAGTGTCCAAGGATAGGTTGGACAGGGCTTGGAACAACCTGGGACAGGGGAAGGTGTCCCTGCCCATGGCAGGCGTGGCACTGGATGATTTTAAGATCCCTTCCAACCCAAACTATTCTAGGATTCTCTGAAATCCCATCACTATCCAGGTAAAGGGAAGGGTTACCCCAGGTGGGGTGCAGCAGAAATCTCCTCCCACGTGTGTCCCTGCCCTGCTCCTGTACAAGGATATTTAATTCCATCCTGAAACAAAGGCAGCTGTCGCTCACTGCCTCTGGAACACGGCTGGGAAAAGTAGACTGTCAAGGGGAGTTTACTTCCTTTGTTAATAAAAGAGAAGAAAAAGAGTTTATGGATCTTTTCCTGAATATGAATATTAAATAGACTAGTTGTGGGAACCCTGATTTTAATTTCCTATGTCTTTATTTGGAATTCTACTCCCTCTTGGAAAGGTGTCTACTTAAATATAGGGGGAAAGGGAATTTAATGAATTACAAAAAGGGTTATTTTACATGGAAAATGTGTATTCCTGGCTATTTCCATTTAAAGAACATGACATTAGTGTGGAAATTGCCCCTTATGAACAGGTCATTAATGTCAACTCTACTAAAACTGACATCACCTGCTACTATTTTAATTGTGTGTTTTACTAATGCTAACCATTTTCCTGACAATAGAACCCCCCTAAGCTTAATGAATCTTTGCAGAATACATAAACCAAGGTCAATATGTAAGAAATGCCTCAAATGTTAAGAAACTCTCCCAGAGAAGCTGAAAGAAAAGTTTATTATTCTTTTATATTCATAAGAATAAGAGCAAAAATAGAAATCCTACACAATATGTTTTCCAGATAGTCATATATAAAATGCTTTGATGCTTCTGGGAAATCTTTTCTATTAGCTACTATTTTATATGAAGAAAAGGACTTATTTTAACCGGTTACATTTCCAAGATTTATTCCTTATTTTCCAATAAGAGTGGCATATTAAATAAAAAAACAAAAATCCCAAGTACTTCCTTAGTGTCATATGTAACAATCACATTTTTTTCCCATGGTTTGGGGGTGGGAGGTGGGGAGGGGGGGTGGAAAGAGAGAAAATGAAATCCAGATTTGTAATTCCTAACAGGAGAAATTCGATCCTTTCCAATGTTTAAGTAATATTTCCTGTAAAACATACGAGGCCATCTGCAGAGCTGTTTCCAGACACATTTTGAAGTGGCAAGGGCAACTGAAAGAGACCCGAATGGAGGCTGGCATTTCACCTCTGGGAGATGGAGCATTAAAGGTTTTGAAAAGCTGGTTCTACAATTTTACAAAGTATTCAACCACTGCATAGTTCATAATTTGTTTAATTTACCTACCTTTTATAGGTATGGGGAGGGGGAAATCCGCTCTGTAAGAGACAGTATAAAAACCAAGACAGCTGTAAAAAGCTAATGTACAGCTATCAGGAATGCTTCATGATTTCAGCCGATTGAAAATGTATTTTATTTGTTACAGGCCTAAATGTTCCCCTAGAAAAACTGTGCAGAGTGAAACATATTTGGGGAGACAACAGAAACACCGAACCCTTTTTGTTATTTAAGTCTATTGTGGAATTTTGTTTTATTGTTGGTCTCCAGGGTCACCTTATGAATTCGTGTTACTAAAATGTTACGGCCTCACTATAATATTCACTTTGTGGAAGGGTCTGCATCTACCAAATCTCATCCGAGATCGAATGTAAATGAGAAACTTGCATCTCTCTTCAAGGAATGTATTTTAGACTGTTTTCTTCCCCTTTTGGAATTACAGACAGATTCTAAAATTGAATTCCTTTTCCTGTGCCAGGATTGGGTAAAATGACTGAACACTTAGGCTTACCTTTGATACATGTCTTAAACTCAAAATTTGCATCGCTCAAATAGTTAACTTCAGGGCCAGATTCTGCCCTCAGCTGTGCATATTTGGGAACCCCATTAACTTCCCTGGAAAATAATGTTATACTGTTTGGATGCACTGGAATGAGATACATTGCAATGTTACCTTCTGTCATTCCCCTGTAAAACTCAGTCTTTGCCACAATTTTTATTTTGCTGGCTGGTGTAGCCCTTTTATTCTGTCACTACCAACTGGCCTACTGGATATTTGTACCTGTCCTCTCACATCTCTGGTTGTGCTGTTAGGATTAAATACAACAAGTAGAATAAAACTGGCAGTGCCCATGAAATTTAAAAATTGTCATCTGGTTGGTTTGCAAAGGAATTTCTGTAGCTCACATGGTTTTGGTCAGAACTCGGTGCTCATGAGGAGAGGCAATTGTGGGTCCCTACCCCACATAATCCAGCAGCTTTTGTCAAAATTACCTTGAGCAAAATATTCTCAAAGAGTGGAAAATTCATTACATGAATTGATCCAATGCTCATTTATTAATAAAATGAAATTTATTTCAGTTTCTGTGCAGTACTTTTGTCTTTGTTTTTCACCTGTGAGAGGGAAGGGCCCTCTTTAATCAATTTTCTTGGCTTCACACAAGTTCTTCTTTTTGTGGGCACCAGAGGCAGGAGGATCCCACCAGGAGGCCAGTGCTCCCACTCATCAGGGATATAAATCCTTTGGGGGATAATTTGGGGTTCAGAGAGATGATGAGCTTCACACAAAGCACTGGGGTGAGTTATTACAGCCTCTCCTCAGCACCCTTAGTGCTGCCAAGGGCCGCCAAACGTCACCATCCTGAAAATGGGCACTTCCATCCCTTCCCTCAGCTTGTCTTAATTCCTCCTGTTCAAGAAGAATTTACAACACTGAATTTCAAAACTAACACCAAGTGAGTGGGCGGACATATAGGAAACAATTTTCCAGCTTAAAAGGTTTTTATTTTGTGGTGCCTTGCCCATCCCACCAGCTGCTTTTGGCTGGCAGTGCCATGGCCTCGCGCTCTCCGATCCCACACAAAGCCAGCAAAGAGCCTTCAAAAATGTCACTTCCATTTCCTCCCGAAAGCAGAACACTTCCTACAAGGAAAGCCGCGCATTACAGTTGAATTATAAATGAGGGCTGGTATTTTTTGCGAGGTACAAATCGCAGGCATTCTCCATATTGTTAGAATACCAATTTTGTTTTCCTGGTGTGTAGTACCCGGTGCCGCGCGGGGTCCCCGGAGATGCGCGCGTCCTCCGGAGATTACTTCAGCATTGCATTACTGCTATCACATATCCATTACATATACTCTTTCAGACAAGTGGAAATGTTTTCACAAAAACAATCTGGAATCTTGGCTTAAAACCCAAGCTTGCTGTCAAGGCAAACAGAGTAGCCTCAAAGAGGACTTATTTCTATTTTGTTCAGACAAGTATGTTGTTTCTGGATTATAATAAGGGGAAATATAGCAGCTATCAGTCTTCAGTTTATTTGACAAGCTTCCTCTGACAAAGCTAGAGAATAAGCCCTGGCCCTGCAAACTCGTTCTCCTTCAGGTATTCCCTTTGGCTTCAGCACTTTTATTAGTGTGATTAAGGGCCACACACATGTTTACAGGACAGGAGTCGCAGGATGGGATGATGATATATTTCCTTGGCTGTTACTTATTTTGCAAAGTTTTAAAAGCCTTCGCTGTTCTCAGAGCTTGTGTCTATCAGCCAGCGCTCTAAGAGCTTGTCCCATCACCTATCAAGCAAGGTCAACGAACAGGTTATAATCAGATGCCAAATAAACAAATGCAAACTTGAAATCAAGTGATTTACTGTCCATTTTCATTAAGTTCTTCCCAGGGAAGCAAACACTTTATGCAGCACAAGGGACCTGTGGATGGGGTCAGCGGCCGTGCTGAAGCAAGACGTGGTGTGATGGTTTTCACCCAAATGGACTTTAACGACACCGAGCGTGAAGGGAAAGCTGCCTGGTGTGGGGAAAGTGCCTGGAAACAGAGCAGCATCTCCTCACCCTCCCAAGAATTCTCCTTTGGAAAGCGCGTGGAGTTTTAACATTCATGTGTTTACATTAATCAGAGTTTTCTCCTCTTTAAATCAGAATTTTCCCTGTGCTGTCAGCTAAAAAATAAATCTGAGGACATGGGAGCTTGTAGCTTCGTTATAAAGCTCAGCCAAATTTAAAATTAGAATTTCAATTTGCTTAAGAATTCCGGCATGAAGCAGGAGTGCTCTGAGGTAGCTGGACACCTTTGTGTGGTGAGGTCTGGCCTCAGTGGAAGTAAAAGAGTAACTTAAAGGCAAGGGAGACATTTAATATATCTGTGCTATGTGTTTTCCTAAGGAGAGGTGGGACTGCATCACCCTCACCGAATGGTCTGGGTTGGAAGGGACCTTAAAGCCCACCCAGTCCCAGCCTTCCACCCAGGGACACCTTCCACTGGGAATTCCATCCCCACTGTCCCAGGGAGCAATTCCTTCCTAAAGTCTGTTAGTACACAAAAACCTGGTGTAGCAACATCTCAGCTCTGCTGGCCTGTTACACACAGGGAAGTGACTCCAGGTTTTGGCTCCATAAATCACAGCCCTGGAACACTGCTTGGGAAAGGCATGTCACTTGGACAACACAAAATATTGAGCAACTTCAATTGTTTTTCCATGAACCTTATCCCTTGATAGCACTTTCCTTTCTTATATCTCCTCAATACAACATAATTTCAATGTTTTCTAGGCAGAGTTATAATGCTCTTTTTCCAGCATAATATTGGCTGCAATGTGGATTCACTGGCAAGAAGTTGTGGTTTGCTTCTTTGCCATATTGTGATTCAAGTACAAAACAACAAATTTTAACATAACCCATTCTGAAATTTTGTAAGTATTCTTTACCAAAACAAAAGCTTCGCCCTCAGTTTTTCTATATTTGTTTTAGAAATTTTTCCATTCCCATATTTCAGAATATTTCCCAAATGAGGCTGAGCCAAATTTTTTTTCTCTCTCTCTTTTTTTTTTCCTAAAGGTTGTATAAATATTTCACATGTATCTCCCTTTAATTAGATAATAACATTGTAAAGTGGCAAAGAATTTTCTCTTTCCCCAAATTAGACATGAGAACCACAAACAAATTAATTTGTGTCTCAGGGTTTTGACTGGGCCTCTTGGCCTGCTCCAGCACTAATACAGGCACTCGTGACCCTCTGGATTTCAAACGCCTGAGGGTAAAAAGCAATTATAAAAACATGACTCTCCCAGATCAGCTTTCGAATCTGCCTTGTCTCTGTTTTATTGATGGGAGATTGAAGGAAGATTCAAATCAGCTATCCTTCAATTCTTTACCAGCAGCAAAATACAGAAATCATTAGCTTTTTCTGTGTAAATGACTTTGTCCTGCTTTATTATTCAAAACTGGCCAGGCATTAGACTTGAAAAGACCATGTTGAATATTTATTTCAAGTTTTGGTACTTGTAAATAGTATGGTGCTTTGCACCTTATTTTCTTTTTTCTTTTTCAGACTAATTTTTTTGTAACAATTAGAGCGGGAACTAATTAATATGCAGGATTTTTTTAATAGCTAAAGAACACACACTGATGTAAATTAGGATGATCCTGCTTTCACAGGTCTATTGTTATGGTAAGGAAGCCCTGCTGCACAACCATTTCTCAAAAAAATCAGGGGAAATAATTAGATATCTAGTTTATCCTAAATCTCTCTGTGATTGCTGGTGTGCATTTAGTGAGAAGTAAGGGTGGAATGAGAACAAAATATTTTCTTTAAACCCCAGTGTAATTATATCTCCTCATGGTAGTAAGAGTAATCAGATCCCAAAAACTGGGAGAAGAGGAGGGTTTGATTTAGAGAAGAAGAAAGAGGAGAGAGGCGGTGGGAAATGCTCTTGGAGCAGCCAGGCTTGGAGAGGAAACTGGGCTGAGGTGAGATTGTATTTTTTAATGAGTCTAAATTGTAGAATTACTAAGGTCGGAAAAGAGCTCCAAGATGATTGAACCCAACCTTTGACCCAAGGTTGGATCCTTTTGGTTCCACTGGATGGATCAATGTGGGAGCACTTCCAGGGTGTGAGGCACGAGAGGGGGAGCATCTCCATGCGTGGGGATCCATCAAGGATGGCCCTTTGCTGTTTTAAACACAACAATCCTGAAAAGCATCAGATGAGATTTATGAAGCTCCAGAAGGGAAAGTGTGATGAGAGGGTGTAGTTTCCTTGGCGGAAGATGAAGACCTGGGCTAAAGAAAATCCTTTTTCACCCAATGTGGGTGATGACACCTGAGTGGGGGAGGCTTGTCCCTATTCCAGTCTCTTCCTATTTCTCTTTCTATTCAGAACAACGAGAGGGCTGGACTTTGATTTCAGTCCAAGTGACTGCACAGTCCACGCTGTGGGTGGGTCACATTTCCAAGGCATCAGATAAATCCAAAGGACTCCAGGTGTAAAGGTGGAGTCAACAGTTTGTGTCCAAGTTAGCTCAGCCTCCAGCCAATCTGTCGCCTCTCTAAATCCTCCTGGGCTGGTCCTGCAGATAAAAATTCTGCATCGCTCAGATGGGGGCTTTTTAAAAATTATACAAGGCAGACATTCAATTTTAAGAAGCTGGAGCTTTATTTTTGGAATCCTAGAATGTGTACAGAATTTAAAAAGCCTAAAGCCATAATGTTTTACTGCTCCTTTGATAAAATTTATATTTAATCATATCTTAAAAACTGTTCTCATTCTGCCACTTGATGTTACCAACCAAGCGGAACCCATCAATGCAACACTATCTATCAGCCCTTCTTTTATTTCCCTCTCCTACAACTCCTTTTTTAATGGCACAGCCGTTAATGAATTACACTGGAGTTTCTGGGAAGCCCAAATGAAAATCTTGCTCCTGCTGAAGGTGGATCAGTTACCCCCAGGTTTTTCCATTTGTTAGAACCAAAATGCTGAATCTGACACATTTATGTTGCAAAACCTCCAGCACAGACCAATCTTTTAGTCCTTTGTCTGGAAGCTGCATAATCCAGAAATTGGTAATAGGGACTTTCTCCATTGCTTTCAGATCTTGGAAGGGTTCAGGTTGGAAGCCTAAACTTTAAATCCTGCCAGTGCCAAACCCTGCCATGGCAGGCACACCTTCCACTGTCCCAGGTGCTCCAGCCCCAGTGTCCAGCCTGGCCTTGGGCACTGCCAGGGATCCAGGGGCAGCCACAGCTGCTCTGTGCCAGAGCCACCAACAGGCCCAGAGGCCCTCCATGGATCTGAGAAAAGCTCCAAGGGAAATATTATCAGAGGTGCTTTCTTCTACAAGGGACAGAAAAGTTGATATCTGCCCTTAAACAAGAATAATCATGGCATGTAAGGTTATATTCCAGTCACTATCTTTTTTCCAGCAGATAAACTGGAAAAATGAAATTTTTCCAGCAGCAAAAATGCTGCTGAGCTGTGTTCAGATCAGTGCAGGTTCCACAGAAATGCACAAAATAAGCATCAAATTTAAAGCACAAGGGAACTGGACATGACCTCAGCCATGCCTGTACTGAGCAGGACACACAAAGTGGCACCTTGTGCTCCAAATGTGGATGGAAACAGAGGGAAACAGCAATTCCCACCTCCACAGCCCTGAGGGGATGGTGAAGGTGCTTGGGCTCCCCTTTGCACCCCACTTCAACTCCATGGCCTCTGTGGGAGCTGCAGCAATGTCTGGGTGCACACCTGAACCACAGCAATTAAGGAAATTAAATTAAAAAGTTGCTTTTTCACAGGAGCCATGGTTAGTTAGGAACTGTTCTTTTCACTTCTACAAGAATTACATGGCTTTTAATTGAAATATTCCTGCCTAAGTGGTCAAATGTTAATATTTTAATGATCTTTACACGTTTTCCTACTTCCTCTGTGCTTTTTCAAACCCACATTACCATCCATTGGGCCTCTTATTTCTCCTATTTCTTCTCCTAAACACGAGTTGCTCTGAAAGATCGCCAGTAATTTGCATAAAATATAGAGCTGTTACTTTTCTTTTCTTAAAGGAAGCAGAATAATTGCAAGCTGCAACTACTGGAGCTGAAAATAACTCTCCAGACAGTTGCACATGCAGAATTAGATTAAAATGAGCTCATTTCTTTAAATGACCTGATAATTTGTGAAGGGAAAGGGAAAAAACAACCCTATCAAAGTATTTTCATCAGCAGAGAATGTTACAGCCCTCAAACCAAGGAGGAGGCGCCTCCCTGCATGCAGATGAGGCCAGCATGACCTAGAGAGGCCAAATTAACAGAGTTTTGTAGACTATGTGGAAATAACCATCAATCCCTTCTTCTGGAAAATGCAGCAGGGGCAGATGTGGGACATTGTGCTGTTTTTGGGGTCTCCTGTCATGGGGAGGAAAGATGAATTTGATTCTATGTTCTTAGAAAGATTTATATTATATTATATTATATTATATTATATTATATTATATTATATTATATTATATTATATTATATTATATTATA
>JAXCLO010000274.1:33837645-33848290 GCA_035583995.1 Arremon aurantiirostris
TTCCAGTTGTTCAGTAACTGAGGTATCTCAAAGCTTGCTTTCATTTCAATCTCACTTACAGTTTCCATATTCTCAAAATCTTTTGCCAGGCAATCATATTGATAAAGTTTTCCTGTTTCATCTTCCCCAACAGTTTGGATGTTCACACACACATCAGAGCCCCTTCGTGCCTGGAACTGCAAGGAAAAACCACCAGTGTTTGGTCGTGGAAAAGGTCTGAACACAGGGCAAGGCACCAATTTCAGCTCTGGAAACAACAAAACACAGCAAGGAGGGAGATCTCCCAGAGGGAAAGGGAAGGGAGCAGTGGGACACCTACCCAAAATATCAGAGCTGGAGGATCAAAAGTATCAAAGGTGGAAGAACACCCAGGAGTGTCAGCAATGGGTGACAACAGCAGTGACAGCACAGCAGCACAGGCACCTGCATCCTTTGCCTCCTCCTTGCAGACAGAAACATTGCACTAATGAGGCTAATTAACACCCCAACACCTGGCTGGACATGCAGCTTCCCAGAACATGCTCCTCACTCCACCTGCCTGTCTGGGATCACACACCAGACCCAGCAGTTACCTGATCACATCTCAGCACAAGCAGCTTATGGTAGGCAAATGACCCCATCCCCCTCCTCACACCACCTGCCTAAAGTAATACTGGATGAAAGAAATGTGTTTTAATAAAGAAAATTGATTTAGTTTGGTTTATTCATTAACACGTCGATCAGGAATGATTTATGGCCACAATTTGCCAAATTATTCCTCTATTGATCAGCCCAGGGTTGTTTTGTTGTAGGTTCAGTCAATTAGGAGTAGCACTCAGGTGGGTAAATTAATCAGCCTTAAGTAGAGCCTGCCCATGGAGAGGGGCTTGGGAAGCCCTGGTGCCACTGCAAAACCTCACTGAGGAACCCTGCTGAGGTGAGATTTCTCCTCACAAAACAGCCAGCAAGAGGCGTTCAGCACCTCCTCCTTCCCAACAAACTCAGGCTTCAAAACTTTGTTCTTCTTCCCATCATAAGCAGAGTGATTCCAACCTGCAAAGCTTCAGTTCCTCCAAGCCCAGCTTGTCTCATCTCAGAATCCCAGACTGGTTTGGGTTGGAAAGGGACCTTAAAGCTCGTCTTGTTCCACCCCCTGTCCCTTTCCTTTCACCAGACTGCTCCAAGTTTCATCCAACCTGGCCTTTGGCACTGCCAGGGATCCAGGGGCAGCCCCAGCTGCTCTGGGCACCTGTGCCAGGGCCTGTCCACCCTCACAGGGAACAATTCCCAATTCCCAAAATCCCATCTAGCCCTGCCCTCTGGCACTGGGAGCCATTCCCTGTGTCCTGTCCCTCCATCCCTTGTCCCCAGTCCCTCTCCAGCTCTCCTGGAGCCCCTTCAGGCCCTGCCAGGGGCTCTGAGCTCTCCCTGGAGCTGCTCCTGCCCAGGTGAGCATCCCCAGGTGTCCCAGCCTGGCTCCAGAGCAGAGGAACTCCAGGCCTTGGAGCATCTCCATGGCATCCTCTGAATCTTCATCTAAAGCTTTTAATCAGAAGATGGGTTCTAGAAAACCCTTCTAGAAAATGTGGGAATGTTGTGTGTGATGATTATCAGCCTGGGGCAATGAGAATGAGCCATCCATTGGTAGTTTGGCTGAATTTCCTGTGCTGTCCATTTGCTGCTGGTGGTTTTAAGGTTACAGAAGATTTTATGCAGACAGATACAGGTGTCTTTATCAAAACTGTCTTTAAAACAGTGGTTAGACTAATTAAAACCTCTCCCTGCAGCACACCTGTTTACTCTGCTGTTGTCCTGTTGTTGGATGTGTCTGGGGATGGACCCTGGACTTTGTCAATGTGTCGTTCATGTTACTGTGGCAAGAATGAGTTAAATCACTGCTCTCCATTTTTATTTTTTTTTTTCAGAACTGAAACTTGTCCAGCAAAGTTGGTGGTCTCCATAAGAAATTCAAACTCTCTGCTGACCAAGTGAAAACACACATGTGCACGTATCAGACATATACATAATCTTGGCTGAAAATCAGCATCAGTGACAATTTCACTCAGTGAAATCTTAATTTTGATCCCCACTCTTAAAAATCATGTTTGTCTCAGGAATTTTACTTTTTTTACAGAAAGTTGGGGGGGGGTTTATAAATTCTTTCCTTTTTCCTCAGAAATATCCAGCGCGGACCACGCTGCTAAAAAGCCGCCGGACCGTCGGCAATGGCGTTCCAGTGTAATTCCTTTAACTAAAAAAGATTTGCTCTTACTTTTGATAAACACATAAGTAAAAGTCTGCTCTTTTCATTCCTGTCTCTTTTCCTGGAGGACCAGGGGATCTCCCAGTGCTGTCTGTTCTTTTCCTCTGTGCTTTGCAGGCTGGGGAATCGCGCGCCAGACTCAGCTCCGCGGCCTCTAAAGAGGCAACATTAAAGTCAGCGCTTGACTGCGCTGAATTTTACAGGAATTTTTTCCCCCAACTCTGATATTGATATCTTTTAAGTGAAGGGAGTAAATGAGGAATCTTTCTCTAAATTATTGACTGGATGTCTAGCGAAGAGATGAATGAAAAATCTCTTTATCCCTGATAAAGGTTTAGGTGAATTGAGTTAATCTTGCGGCTTCTGCTGTGACCATTTCCAGTATTGTTTAGGGTGAGCTAAGCATGTGAGGAGGATTTGAGTAGGGGAGAAGAAATATAGCCTAAATTTTAGTGCTGGGGACATGAGAAGAGATTTTCTGTGTTTCCTAAATAATTTTTCCACAAAATCAGCACAGAGAAAGAGAAGGAGGGAGTTGAATTCAAAACGAAACAACTTGGCGTCGCTTTGCTTTTCTCTTTCTGCTCCCTCAGCATTTTGCAGTAATAATTAAGGCATTTCAGATCACAAATTTGGGGATAAGAAATTGGAGGAGAGCCCCAGCAAAAAAGAATTCCATCAGCAGGAGCTGAGAGCCCACAGAAGGTTCCAGAAGGTCCCAAAAGGTCCTGCAGAGACGGGAACATCTCTGGTCTGTGTGGACCCAGCAGGAGCTGCTGGGAGAGGCTCAAAGCAGCTCAACTCACTCCCAGGCTTATTTTTTGGACAGCCTGAACTTATTCTTGAGGGGAGAAAAAAAAGATACAGGAAAATATATAAATAGTTGTGTATTTTTAGGAAAATTTAGGAAGGAAAAAAAGACACCGTGATGGGTTTTGTTCTTCCAGTAACATCTCCGTCCTTCATTTCAGTAAAAGAAGACTTTAAAAATCTGCTTTTCTGTGTATGTAAAATTCTTGCGATACAAATTTGATCACATTTGCAAGGATTAAAGGATTTGATGTGCAGAATGCATTCTCTTCCTAAGCATGACAAATGGATGCAATTTACAGATGGCTTCTGAATATTTTCCTGAAATTATTTTCCTGTTCTGTTTTGGTTTGGCTTTTTTGTTTTGTTTTGGGGTGGGTTTTTTGTGTTTTTCTTCTTTTTCTTCTTGTATGCCACTGGAGATCAGCATATTTTTAGACATTTAAGCAATCATAATGTCAACATGGGGGCTTAAAAAGGATCCTGCATAACTATCGAGTAGCCAAATTACTCATGACTGGCAAAACAAAACGAATAAAGTCAGGCCTGAAGGCATTGAGAAAGCAACTTTTTGCATCCAGCTTTCATATTCCCTTATTCCCTTGTTTTCTTCCAAGGCTTTGGGCATCTCTGCATTTCCATTATGTTAGTTTTATTTCCCCCCAAACCCTCCTTTGTATGGCACAAAAATGAATGCACATTACAGGAGTGCTCCCTCTTAAATCTATTATTGGCTTAATGCATTAATAATTTTGAATACACATCTTTTGCTCCAGAAACAGCGGCAGGATCTTCTCAAACTTCCAGGTGTTTATATTAAATTAGAATAAATATGGGTTTTCACATGTCCTCAATTTCTGGTTGTGTGAAACCAGACTTTCTCACTTGTACAAATTGACTAAAGCTTTGTGTTTCATACCGGCGCACCCAGGAGAGTTGGGGATGAGTTCCCTACCTTTGAAGAAGTTCTCTCTCCTCTAACACACGTTTTCTGACTCCACTGGTCACTCTTCAAGGTCGTCAATGCAGGGAAATTGTCACTCAAAGAAGTGTTGATCATTTTCCCCCTTTGTTTGTCTCCCTGGTTTCAGTCCCACCTGGGCTCCAGCAGCGATTCCTGCACATCTGGGGTTTTACAGATTTCAGCCACGCCGTGTCCCTGTCCCAGGCTTTTACACGGGGATGAATAAAATGTGATAAATGAGCGTTTGCACAGTGCAATAATTGTGTTTTTCTTCGGAGGCTGCGTGCTGGGTTTGGGCAGGACGTTCCCGACAAGCCGGGTTTGTCAGCACATCCTAAACTGGGGTTTGTGATTAAAAACAACAGCACCAGCAGCAGGGCTCAGAGTTTCTGCTGCTGTTAAAGAGTTTTGAGATTAAATGGATGGGTCAGATATTTCAGAGTTAGTTATAACTTCTTCGTAGTTATAATTTGATTTTTTTTTTTTTCTTAAAAGCATCCAGATCTCAAGACCAAAGCTTGGATATCTTTTTAATCATGGTCAGACTTGCCTCTAATGTCCACAGTCCTAATTTGCTGGGAAATTTAAGTAGCAGGAGCTCCATTCATTTGATTTAGGATTTTTATCAAGGAGAATAAGATCCAAACCATAATTCCACAGGTCCCCTGCAAATAAGCCTTTGGAGTTACAGTGATCATTGATTAAAAAAGAAAAGGGAAGGAAATTTATTAACAAATAAAAATCTTAATATTTACATATGTAGAAGAATATTTATGCCTTCTGCTTTTATAACTGATTGAAGAAATTAATTTCAAATCAAGGATGCACAATGATGGATAAAAGAGTTTCCTATAATAACGGGAACTCATGTAAATGTAATCACTGGAAGTTGTTTCAACTCCTTATAAAAGGAAATGGAAATAAAATATTGATTGTTTAATGATAGCAAAAAAAAAGAATAAAACAGAAAGGGGAGGGAGGGAAAATCCAAGGGGTTTAGCAAAGATACTTTTTTGCTCGACTTTTGATGTAATTAGAGAAACTTCTTGCAGCCTTGGGAAAACCCTGTGTTCAAGTGAACAAAACTTGGTAGTACCAAATTCCAAATCCCATCTCAGGAGGAGGAATCTGGCAGGATTGAGTGAGACAGTGAGCAAACATGAGGGGGAAAAGGGTGATGGAAAGCTTTGGAAAACATCTTTCCAGCAGCAAGACAGTTGCTTGTCCCTCTGACTTGTCTTTAGCTGAATTTTCTGTGACAGAAGGGAAAAAACCAACACCCTTCATTAGCCTTGTAAATCCTGGCCTAGAAAGCCCCGGGGAGTTTGCTCCCAAGAAAAAGAATCCTTTGCACAATAACTGCACATTTTCAATCAGTCCTCTTGATCCCTGCTTTTGCTTATTCCCAAGAATCTGCCAAGTCTGTTGAACTTCCTCAGAGTGACCCTCCCATTTAATTCATGGGCCATTTTGTATTTACAGAGAAGTCAATAAAAGCTTTCCAGAGCTCCAAACCTCCCTGTAATGGTTGTCCTGAGCAATCCAGCCTGAAGAACCCCAACAGGAAATTGGTAAAGCAGCAGCCAATTTCCTTTTGCTTCTTTACAGCCTTTTGGTCTTCCTGCTCTGTTCATATCCCCACTGCTGAATTATTCTAGAGCTGGTGGGATATTTCCAGTGCCACATATGGAGGAGAGCTCATATCATTCCCAGAATTTTATGTCAGGTTAATCAAACATTGGATTTATTTAATTAATAATAAATGTAAGGTAAAAGCAAAAGGGCAACGATGAAATTTGGTTTTGACTCTGATTTTGTTAGTGTGACTTTGGACCGACTATTATACAGACATTTTGTTCCTCTTACTTAAAGTTTGGGCAATGCCTATGGATTTTCTAAGCTGAGGTTGAGGAGCTTTGAAACCTTTGGGCATGGGGATCAATACAATGGGGTGATACCCTGAACTTCTGCCATCTGCTCCCATTTCTAAACACAGAAAAGAATATCAGTTATTGGGAAGAGTGAGGCCATGGCATTATGAAATATTTTAGTTAATAAACTCGCTTCACAAAGGCTGCAGCCACACTGGCAGTACCTCACTGAGCAGCTCTGCAGAGTGAATTGTTGACACTGAGCACCAGATGTCCCCAATAAATGCGTTTCCAGGTTGTTCCCTTCAGATGATGGTGAGTCTGGTCCTGCTGCCTGCAGCCCCATTACTGCCTGGAGCACAGATTCCAGCTCAGTCTCAGCCCAAAGAGATGCTCCACAGCTGTGTGAGGCTGACCCTGTCAGGGAAACGGGGACACCTGGGACGTGGCCTTCAAAAGCCACTCCCAACCCAACTCCATCGATGGCCTGGAGGCACTGAGGGACTTCCCAGCCGCCTCTCCCACCATCCCAGGAGAGCCCTGAGGGATAATTTGGATGCCTGGGCTGCCTGGCAGTGCCTGGGGAGTGTTTAGCATCTTGGAGAGCCCTGGCTGTCTGTGACAGCAAAGGTCCTCAGTGCCCAGACTAATCAATGCTGATGGTGGAGGCACCTAATCCTGTGCCTCCCTGAGCCTCCCTCTGGACTTTCAGTCTCAGGCCTTTGTTTAAGATCCACAATTCCACGCAATCTCCTCCCAAAATAGGCAGAAGGGAGGAAAAATGTTTTAGGAACAGCTGGATGTGGCACTCAGTACTCTGGTCTAGATGACAACGTGGTGATCAGTCATAGGTGAGACTCGATGATCTCAGAGGTCTCTTCCAGTTGTTTCTGGGACTTTGGGATTCTGGGAAGACTAGCAGGGGGTGGTGGTTGTGTGTTCTCTGCTGTGATAACAATGATCACAGCACAAATTTTTGGTCTCTACTCTTGTAACTTTTCTGTATCTTCTTCAATAGCTACTTAAAGCAAAATAAATGAAGAAATCCTTGAGCTTGGTCAGGGACCCCTTTGTCTCAAGGGAGACTCCTAAATCTCTGTATCCTTGTTTATTTAGTCATAAGAATGCCCCTTATTTCCCCTGAAAAGTAGAATATTTCCAGCATAAGGAATATGCTTTTATCCCAAACAGATGAAAAAATTGCTTGGAAAATTAGAGAGGAATTAAAGTCTCCTTCCTTGGTTGGTGCAAACCCTTTTAAACCTGAGCCTTTGTGAACCATGGATGGATGTTTTGGCTGTATTTGGGAAGCATAAACCTGCTGTTCTTGTTTTCCATCTGCCTGTGCCAGGTACAGCTACAGGATGGGGACTTCTAGTCTGGGGTATCTTGACAAGATGTAGGAACTTCATGCGAGTGCAAAGCTGTGTTTGAAATTACCCAAACTGTTAATTTAAGAGTTGAGGAACCCAAGATTTCATCATGATTAAGCAACTGAATGATGTCTCAGATTTAGACTTGGCCACTCCACACATCCCAATTCCTGCACCTGTGTCCAGGTTTTGTCCTGTTATTCTAGGTGATGTCTTTGCTGTTGCTCAAGGCATGGACATTGCTGTAGATCCTGGTGTAGAGGAAGTGCTGTGACAACAACTTTTCCTCAGCCACAGGACACTGTTTTCTCACTATTGCCAGGTCCCTTTGTCTTTAGACTGACACATTTTCCACTCATTTTGTGGAAATCAAAAATATTCTAAATTGAGATTATTAAAGGAAAAGAATATGGTGGAGCAATACCATTCATATTAATTTTGCGTCATGTGCAAATAAAATTCAAGGTCATATCTGAAGTTTTCCTGCAGCACTCAAGGCCTTTGGTCCTTTGGTTCTGACTTTTGAAGCGTGAGAAGAAAACAGAAATCGGAATAATCACGGTTGTGATTCCAGGAATTTATTCACTTATGGAAAGAAAGGAAGCACAACCAAGCCTCTCACATGAAGGAGATTGCAGCCACAAAGTCTTAAAGGACTGGGTTACCTGTCTTGTCTCGTGTTGTCTTTTGTGCTAGTTATGTATTGCTTCAAAGGTACAAAAATAACAGCTCTCATGTCTGAAATATTTTCCTTAGTTTTGCCTCTTGGTCATAAAAAGTAATCTGATCTTTTTTTTTCTTGTGAGATTTCTTGTAGGTTTTCACTCTCCTTTGTGTCTTCAGCCTTGATTTTAATTTTTGTCAGTTAACCTCCTGCCTCAAACACAGATTTTCTCTTCAGGCTACCACTTTGATTCCTCTCGTCAATCCCAAACTTAGCAAAACTATGGATGTGCATATTATTTTTTTCATAATTATCAAGTTTATTCTCTCTTTTTTCCTCCCTCTCTCTCTTTACCCCTTCAGGATCTTTCTAGCAAGGATTTCACTCTCCTGGGTTTCAAAGCTGCAAGAATTACAATTCACTTCGAGTTCAAGCCTTTGTTTAAGACAATGTCCTTGGGGTTATGGGGTATGTTAAATGGCAGAAGAAAAACTCCTGCTCTGGGTCTCCTGTTTGGCTGTTTGGTGTCAGGTGAGTTGTGGAATATCTATCCCTGTCCCACTCTGACACCCAGATGGATTTCACAGAAGCCCCTTCTGCAGCCAGGCGGATTTGGGTGGGATTTCCCTTTGGTTTTGGCCATGGCGAAGCATCAGGCCCTCCCATGTGCTCTAAAACTCTAGGATTATCACCACTCCTTTATTTATTCCTTTTTAAGGCAAGGGCTGGGGCATGGCTCAGCCCATTCTAATCCTGGCCCTGTGAAAAGGAATGTGGGGGAACACTCCACAGCTCTGGTTCTTGCCATTGCATATGTGGATTTTAGTGGTCTCTATTGCTGCTACAAAGAGAATTTTTTTTCATATATTTTTGCCCTTTTTTTCCCCCTTATAGCCAGAAGATTTTGTAGTAGCACTTGTTGACACCTGGAAAGAAATCTCTACCAAGCTGGCAGCTTGCTTAGCTCAGGGATTGCCAGGGGACCATGCCAAGGGATTCCCATTTTATAGGGACCCCACCACAGCTCTCACACCACACACATCTCCTTATATCAGCGTGTGCAGGATGGGTTGAGCTGAGCCTGACAGCAATTTCCCCTCACTTGTGACATCCCAGCTCCCAGGATTCCTGCTCAGGGATTCCTCACTCCTGGCACAGGAATTAGGATGCAGCGAGCAACATATCCTGGCTTTCCAGGCTGGATGAGCCTTTCCCATTTCATTTTAAGGAAAAAAATTCTGATAGGGTATTTTCTCCCATCACAAAAAAAAAAAAAAATAATCAACATTTATGAAATGGGAGCAAACTGTTTAAATTTTTTATAGACAGAAAAGATTAAGCTTTGGCCAGCTCCAGTCAAATTTCCCTGGTTCCCCATAAGAAAGTGAATTGGAGTGGAAAAGCGTGGTTGTCCTCAGTGCTGCACGGAGAAGTCATCAACCTGTTCCCTGCAGTCCCACCTTGTCACTTCAGTATGCATGGGAATCCAAGGTGGATCTTTATAGGTCTGTATTTCCACGACCTCTGGTGTTCTTCCCCTCCTTTGCTGGTTTATTTTGTTACCTGGATACAGCTCCGAGGCTGGTGGCACTTGGAAAAGCTATTGCTGGTGCAGGCTCCAATTGCAGCTCTGATGAAGGAGATGAGATAAATGTCTCTTCTCATCTGAGCATCTCCAGCACAATAAGGCCTCATAAAGAAATGCAAAGAGCATTGCAAAACACCATTTATTGCTATTTTCAGTGGTGGTGAGTACTCCAAATGAATCCCTGAGCTGCTGAACTTTCACACATTTGATGCTGTTGGGACATTGGCGGGCTGTAGTCACTCTGTTCCCTTCTGTCCCTGAACCCCTAATAAAAAGGAACACCCAGATTTAGACTGGAATTTGTTTTAATCAAATACTTGTGTCTTATAGCAGGGATTTAAAATAATCACCATCCAGTGTTAAGGGATATGACATGGCATACTGGAAAGCATTCCCAAGTTCTTTGGAATGTGTTCACCGAGGAGTTCATTTTCTGCAAGGTCTTAAAAATACAGCCATGTAGTAAAAAAACTTTATTTCATTGTCTGGCTATTCCTCCAAGTCCCTTCCTTCCTGGAATGTTTATTAAATCTAGTTTCATGCTGTCTGTAAATATATATATGTATAGGAATATGTACATACATTGTTCTCTCACCTCAGAAGGCTGGGTGGGCTGCCAATTGCAGCCTAGATTTTAGATTTTAGCTGGTACTGATGCTGGGATTTTGCTGTGTGCTAAGATGTGACAGACAAGTTTGCTCTTCCTGTGGGTGGTTTCCCTCCCTGCTGCTGCCGCTGAATTGCAGCCGTAGCTTGTGCTGATCAAAATACACTGAATCCGTCTTCTTTTCCTTTTTCCCATTATTTTTGGTGGGTTTTTTTTTTTCCTTTTTTTACCAAGAGCACACAATACTGACTTGAGGATTCCAACACAGCTGCCTGGCAGTGTTAATCAATGCTCTCTGCTTGCTCACATCGTACTGCCAGCGTTAGATCATGGTGACAAGAGCAGAACAAGCTCACTGCAGCCTTGGAGTAAATGATCACTCTGCCCGTCACTGGGAGCTGCCTTTGGAGCAAATATTGCTGCCTGCATGGTAGAAATAAAACAGTAACTGCCTCTTCTCTTCTCTTCTCTTCTCTTCTCTTCTCTTCTCTTCTCTTCTCTTCTCTTCTCTTCTCTTCTCTTCTCT
>JAXCLO010000274.1:33848460-33868503 GCA_035583995.1 Arremon aurantiirostris
TTCTCTTCTCTTCTCTTCTCTTCTCTTCTCTTCTCTTCTCTTCTCTTCTCTTCTCTTCTCTTCTCTTCTCTTCTTTCCCCTTTCCCATTTCACATTTCCCTTCCTCTCCTTTTCCTTCTTCCTTTTTCCTTTTCCTCTCTCCCTTTTCCCTTTTCCTCTTCCCTTTTCTTTTGTTTTTTCCCTTTCCCCTTTTTTTCCCTCACTCCCTTTTCCTTTCCCCTCAAATCACCAACTCTCCATTGTTTCACCCCTCTTACTGGTGGTTCTGTTAGATCCTCGCTCGTTACATCTCAAAATTGAATAAAACCCTCCTTTGTGCTGACAACTTCATTGTACTCAGCGTTCAAAATATCAAAGGCTGAATGCTAAATGTTCCTAATGCAAAGTGTCAAGAGTGCAGTCTGGGATAATAGAATACATGTCTTGCAAACTTGCACTTTAATATGGCAAACTACTTGGTCAGCAAGCAAATTAATTCATTTATGATCTGATATTATTGCCAGCAGTGGGTCAGCTTGTGCAGGCAGCTCTGTTGAATTTTGCTGCTGCTGCTCAGTGTCTGCTCTGTTTGTGGATGCCTCCCAGAAAATGAGTGTTTGGGATATAATTTCAGAGATTTCCCTTCTATATATCACTTCACCTTGTTTTTAATAATATTTTCCAAGTGCATCTCCACTGTTCAAAGGGACCAAACCCCATTTGCTGTAATTATCTGGTTATCCTTTGGAAATTCCAGTTGTTGTGCTGCAGGAATTGATTGTGCAGATGTTTAAAACACGAACAGATGAATCCAGTGAAATGTTGTCAGTGGTGTGTTGTCTCCCACAGTTCCACAAAGAAACTTGAACATATTTTCTGGCAGAGCTGCTCATTTTCCCAGGGCGGATATTTGCAATCCTACCTCTGTAGTTTGCGAATATCGAAATGAATGGTAAATATTAACCTCTGAGAGCTAGAATAATGTGAAAAATTACGAAAGTAAATGTTAGCAGAAATATCTGTTACACAGGCAAAGAGAGAGACAGCACTGAAAGGATTTATGTTATTTTTTGAGTCTTGGCTCATACAGGAAAGTTGTGAATCTTTCTATTGAAAGGAAAGGAAGGTCCAATTTTTCAAAAGCAGCCTTGAAGGTTTGTTTTTCAGAGTTCAGTGACCTGATTGAAAGAACAGCTCTCTGTAAAAATAATTATGGAAGAGGGAAAAAAAAGAAGAAAATACTTGACATACTGTAAAAGTTACAACTGCAAACAGATTTTCATTCTCTTGTACAAAAAAAAAAAAAAGAAACCCAACAAAACAACCCAACCTCAAAACCAAATGGTGAACAAATTTTATTGTTCTCTTTCTTACAGGAAAAAAGACTTGGTGACCCTTTTGGCTGTGTCCTCCTTGATTGATACCCCTTATGAGGAGCACACATCTGTAACTTATTTTTTCATCTCTCAATGATGTCTCAGAGAGGGGTATACTGAGGTCCTGAGTGATGCCAGAATGGGGTCAAATAATCCTTTGCTAAAAGAAATACCTGTAAGTGAAATAATTTGAAAGTATTTACAGAACAGTTTTAAAGCAGAGATGAAACACTGGTTTTCTGGAGATGAATTTTGTCTTTTGGGCATGGTGTGCATCTGATTAGGACATTTCTCAGAGAAACACCTGTTCCATCACTGCTCTACTTTTAGGTGATTTTCAACAATGAATTGATGGTGAATTTGAAGTGACAAAAGATATTCTTGTTCCTTCCATTAGGTGGGATTCTTTCCCAAAACATTGCCATATCCAGCCCTGCTCCTTTACTGCATCCATGGGCACAAAATACCTCATCCCTCAGCACATTTCAAACCTTCAGCTGGCTTTGCTGAGCTGCTACAGCAAAAATAAGTTGGAGATGAACTTGTAGCCCATGACAGAACATCATCTCCACTTCTGCCTGCTCCTTCTTTACGGGCAGCCTGGTGGTCTTCCTGCCACAGCCATCTCCGTGTCATCCATTTCTTTTGTCCCATCCCAGAAGCAGCATCAGCAGAAACACACTGGAAGATCACACTGGGCTGGAAGCCAATGCAGATTTATGTCTTTGGGATTTTTTTTTCCCTTTGTGAGCTGCCCTTGATTTAAAGAGCAGCTTTTTATCACGGCTGAGGTGTTGATCTAGGGACCAGGGCTTGGCAGAGGGTTCCTGCTGACTGGCCCCTGGCAGGACATTTGGCCCAAACTCTGCTCGTGTGCTGGGTTCTTGCCTGTTTAAAATCCATTTGATGCTCTCTTCTCCTTGGAAATTGTCACTGAGGGACGTTTTGGGGTGGTTTATTTTGTCATCAATGGCAATTCCCAACCTCTCATGTGTGAACCTTTTCTGACAGGAGGTGATGCAGGATGGGAGCTCAGAGTCCCAGTACAGCAGGGTAGGGATGCCCCCCAACTTCAGGGTTATCAGGACAACCACCAGTAGTCAACTTAGGGTTCAAGTGGTTAATATTGGCTTTGTGAGTGCTAACCACACCAGCAGCTAATTTGTATTTGGAGAATAATTTCACATTCCACTGGGTTGGGCCTAAAGTTGTCGCACCTCAGCCAATCTTAAATCTAACTTTTTCCTGAAGTATTCTGTCAAGGCAAATTTGTTCAGGTTCCACCACAGTGAAAGCACTGAGCAGCAACCAACTCAGAGCAGCTCTGGGGCTTGGCTACCAAGGCTCCCCATCTGCAAGTGTTCATCTGCCTGCTGTCCCCAGCCTTTGCTGTCCCCAGCCTTTCTGTTGTGTTGTTGTTTCGTCATTAACGTTAATTGCGTCTTTAGACGCGCACTCCGTGTTTAATATTAATCACTACGGTTTGTACATTGGCTTTCCCTTTTTGCTCGTGGCTGCGGGGTGCTCAGAGGCCCCAGGCACGTCCGTCCCCCTCAGCCAGCGAGGCAGAAGGAAGGAAGTGCATTAGGAGCCCCCTGAGGAGGAGGCACAGCACTTAAAGGACGGAGATGCTCCTTGGGCAGGGTGGCGGGGAAGAGTGCCTGTTTGGGGGGGTTTGGGATGCTTTGGTTGTGCTTCCCGTGCTGCCCAGCGTGTCCTTCCTCCCTGTGGAACATCCCAGGGCAGGTTCTTCATTAATCAGGATCAAAACTTCCCAGGGAAGTGGAGTTGGAACCACACTGGGAGGTGCTGCTGATCCATCAAGAGAAGGAAACCTTGTCTGGTCTGGAGAGATGCAGACTCTCATGGATCCAGGGGATGGTAAATTCCTTTTTGTTGTAGGCAATTGGGCAATATATCCTGTTAGGAAAAACCCACAAGTTTTTCATGTGCTTCTCACCTACTCCACCTCCTCATCAAGCCCACCTCCACAGAGAGGGAAAGTCACAGAATGACTGTAACTTATTTAGTTGTCACTTGACTGAATGACAATTCATTTAGCTGTCAGCACAGACTAACACGAGATGTCAGAGTTGCTCTTCAGACAACTGAGATGTTGGATTATTGTCTTTTAGATACTCACACCGTGATTAAATCCATAACAAAGCATTATTCCTGATTCTGGCTTGGACTGTTACTTCATTTGGAATTTTTTTCTCAGGTATTTGCCAGGTTCTCCTTCCCTTGGGATGCAAAGGACACGTGTGGGGTCTCTGGCCCCACTGCCAGGAAGCTTCAACACCCTCTCCCATCCCACACCCACCAAAGAAGGTGCTGGAAGAGCCACTGCTGACAGTGACTTCCACAAACCACAGGGAAAAGCCCAGAGCTGAGACGTCTATTAAATACAGTTCAAACAACACCACACCAGATCCGTTATGAATATTTTAAGATAGGTTCTTAAAATTAGGAATTGCCTAGCGAGGGCAGTCATTAGTGCAGGTTTCATTAGGGTGGCAAGTTATCAAATTACGAACTAATTTAAATTATATCTCTTGAAATATCCTTTTTACATAAAACAGGGGGCATCGGGCTTGTAAAATAGACTGGGGCTTAAATGTAAGCTAATAAATATCTAATAAGTTCCAGCACGTGTTTAAACTGATCTAACAGACAATATTCTGAACAAATATTGTACTGTGTAACCGGAGCGGCCTCGGACAGCCCTGGAAGCAGGTGTGGATCATTTTATTTGCTTTTTCCAGGTCTTCCCATGCCGTGACCCCTCCTCGGTCCTGCTGCTCCTCTAAAAGCACATTTACACACCCAGCCCCTACCTGAGCCCACATCTGACTCTGTTTCCCCAACTAATTCATTAACGAGTCCTCCGCGTGCCTTCAGAGCCTCATATCCATTATCCTCATTTAATAGTTTAGCCTAAGGATGTCTTTCAATATAAATAATCTTCCACAATGCTTAGATAGCACAGTTGTGTTTCTTTTTATAGCAAATGGAAACGATCTCAAAGCATTTGACTAGGTTTTGAATCACAGAACACACGACAGAGCAGGTACAGAACCTGCCCAATTTTTTTTTAGGCGGGGAATATTTTATCCCAGCAGTCCTGCATCTCCCACACAGACAGAAATTCACCCAACATGTGTTCAAGTCATTTTCTCCCTCTGAATTTTAGCTGGCCACGTAGACTTTTAAACCACCCTTTCTGCCTTAAATGTAGTTTTAAATTGCACCTAATATTTGGTAGGTAATTCTTTAAAGCTGTTAGCACCTATTCACAGTGTAAGTAGGGGGATTTTTCTTTTTCATGTGTGCCTTCTGGGATGTTAAAGGATCCAAGACTGGGGATGCAATCTCAATCCAGAACTGATCTCTGCAGTTTCCTGCAAGGGTGAAATGGGAAAAGTAAAATATTACCTTATTAAAAATTGCTCAAAACACATCTTCCTTGTTAAATATGCAGAGCTATTCAAAAATATTACCTTTCTGGGAACAGTAACAATACTCTGATTGCCTGAGTTACTATTTCCAGGACTTGGTTTACTGCTAAGGAAAAATTAGGACTCCAGGTGAACAAATGAATTCCTGCATTTTCTGAGGATCAGAAAATGAACATCCCATACTCTGGAGGGGTGAGAGGCTTATGTCAGTTATTGTGAAGGCAGGAGTCACTCAGATTTGACCATGCAATTAAAAGAAGCAGGAGATAAAGTTAGTAAACACACAGCCTTAGCAGTCAGAAAAGCCCAGGGCTAGGAGAAAATTAAAGCACTATAAAACTGAAGGGTTTGTACTCTCATTAAGATATTCCTTACAGGAATATCTTAATATCACCAGCATCAAGGAGGAGAGGCTGAAAGCAGCGTTCCTCACACCGATATGACTTTGGCACTCGTGCTTACAGTATTTACAGTGCTACAGACTTCTCCTTCAGAAATTAAATTAATTTGAAACCACTTATAGGCAAAGTCCATCCATGTCTGAACCTCTTCCAGGCTGCTTTTGCAAACTACATTTTCTATATATAAATCACCCTACAGCTCTCTCAGTGAAATTAATTCCACACACTGTGTCTGCTAATGAGAGTCCACCCAATATTTTGCTATTGCAGACACTCATCAGCTCGCTTTAGTTTACAGGAAGCAATCAGCATCTGCAGAGCAGAGAGTGTACAAAAGATGTCTTTAGCATTTATTGAATCTAAATGTTTGCAATGCCTCCTCACCTCTGAAGCAGTCCCACGCAGAAGGTATTTTAGGATTAAGGTTCCTGGAGAACTGTTGCCTTCTTCAGGAGTACTCCAGCCCCTAAACCAAATATGTGCTAAATGATTGAAGAATATCTTGTAAATCATTTACCTCTTCCTGCTGCTAGTTTTCAGTGAATAGTGTTTACTCCGTTCCCAACGTGATGGCAAAGTTAAATTTTCATTTTGCTGAAAAAGAGCAGAATACGGAGAAGCCTTTCTGCTTGTTACTGCCTAATGTGGAAGGAGCTGGTTCTCAATCCCATGGATCACAGATGTCCTGTCAGGGCTCATATACACTGAGTGAAGTATTTGCATCCCCGAGCCCGCTGATAGACTGAGCATGTTTGTCTACAAAGTGCTTTTAAATGAACTAATACATGATTCATGTGGGCTCCATTGAGCAGAACACCAATCTGTCCGGACACACTTTGCTGTAGGCTTGACAATAGGAACATTTCTCTAGGTGAGGCAGGTACAACCAGCCCCTGGAAAACACAGAGCCAGCAGTGCCCGTGGCCTGGCACATCCGAGCCCTGCACGGGGTCACTCCAAGCCCTGGCTTGGAGGTTGTCTTTGGGATATTCTTCCTCCTGTCTCTCTCTGGGTGCTTGTGACACGAGCAGTGCACAGGCTGTGTCTGCTCAGTCATGCTTGAGCAGGAGAGGAGAGTGCACCACCTTTATTATTTATACAGGGATACAGTAAGATTCCTTCCAGTGGAGGAGGGAAAAAAAAAAATTGATCCCAAGTATACTGTTTCCTATTGAACTAAATAGATTTTTAATCGAGTCTCTGTTCCTTTGGGTAATTGACTTAGCAGTGCGGGCAAATTAATTTCAGATAAACTATAGCTGGGATTTTCCAAGGAGCACAAGGGTGCTGGGGAGTCAGCTCCAGTGCAGCGAGAGCAGGGCAAATATCTTAATTCCTCTGGCTTTCCAGGCACATTGCAACCCAAATGTTCAGACCCGGAGCTGAATCCGGCAGCTTTTATGCGAGCAAAACTCCCGCTGAAGTCAGTCAAAAAAGTGACTTGGGAAAGACAGCAGAAAGGGCTCCAAAAATTCCCAAGCGCTGCTGGATGTGTTATACACACATAACCTCCTCCCTGCATTTAATAACCTCATCTAAATGTTGCTCTCTGCAAGGCATTGTAGTGCGAGGCTTTCTGTGATATTTGGCACCAGCGCCTCGTTCGTTATCAGCTCAGAAAAGCCTCATTTGGAACAATTTTATTTTCTGGTGACCCAACCAAGAAGCCCACTCCAGTGGTGACAGGGCTGGGCAGCAAAATCAGCATTGCTCTGCAGCTGCAAAACATCCCCTTCCTCTCTAGTAAAACTCCCTCTAGAAAGTCTGTTAAAAACCAAACAAAAACCATGAAACACAAAAAATCAAAAAATCAAAAACCAAAATAAATTCAAAAAAACAAACAAAAAACCTACAAAAATCTAAAAAAAAAAAACCAAAAAAACCCAAACCCCAAAAAACCCAGACCCAAAAAACAACA
Source organism: Arremon aurantiirostris (assembly GCA_035583995.1). Taxonomy (NCBI): domain Eukaryota; kingdom Metazoa; phylum Chordata; class Aves; order Passeriformes; family Passerellidae; genus Arremon; species Arremon aurantiirostris. The sequence continues at coordinate 33,855,593 of JAXCLO010000274.1, forward strand.
AAAAAACCCCAAAAAACCAAACAACCAAACAAAAAACGCAAAAAACAACAAAAAACCCCCCAAACCCCAAAAACCCAAGACCCAAAAAACAACAACAAAAAAACCCCAAAAAAAGAACGAACTAACCAACGAACCAACCAGCCAACCAACCAACCAAACCCAAAAAACAACAAAAACCCCCCCAACCCCCAAAAAAACCAAAAAAACCCAAAACAAAAAAAAATCCTCAAAAACTAAAAAATAACCCTCCCAAAAATCTGAAAAACAAACAAACAAACAAACAAAAAAAAACCCCAAAACCAAAAAATCAAAACAAAACCAAAACAAAACAAAACCTCAAAAAACAAAAACCCCACGGAATCTGGAGCGTTCTGAGTTCTATTGAAGTCATAAACAGCCCTGAAAAAATAAGTGCCCCATGATTTGTAGCTGAGGGGTTCTTGGGGCATCGTTCCTGCCCGGTTTTCCCAAATCCAGAGCCCCAGAGAGACAATGAATGCTGCATTCCCTTGTCCAGGCCGGCAGCAAAGCAAAGGCCAGAGGAGGAGCCCGAGGGCTGCATTTTCAGCCCTGATGGCTTTTGTCTTGTTGAGACAGGCAACTTTAGACATTTTACCTCCCTCCAATGTCAAACCTGCGAAATAATAAATCTTTTACATGCAACTCTGTACCTATAGCAACGTACAGGATAAAACTCCTTCTAATATTTTGTAAGGAAATGAAAAATATACAATTTAAGAATTAGTAGCTACTTTCCATGGCTGAAAAATTATATTCTGCAGACTGGAAACAATAAAAATACCGCTGTTATTATTAAAGAAAATTTACTGTATGGAAAGGTTGTGTTTTACATATTTTGGTGCCTTAGTCATCTAACTTCAGTAATTAAAGAGAGAATCAACTGAACTATAATTAAAATGAAATTATTCCTCAGTTGCCAGTTGCAACTGTCATGAAATCAAGAAATGTGACAAATCATACTCTCTATTATTTACATGTTCTGAAAGAAAGGATAAATACTTGTCTATATAACTTTTCTCCCAAATAAATCTTAATAAAATTTTTTGCAGTATTTTTCCTCTCTGCAGCTGTTTGCAAATCTGATGCTTTGAGATTATTTATCATATTTTCTGTTATTCTGTCATACCCTGTTAACCTGGCTGCTTTTATTGGCATATCCTGAGTTAACATGCAAAATTTTATCATTTATTACCAAAATTACCATCCAAAACTCTGGTTGGATGTGGTTTTGGAAAGGGTTGAAATGTTGCTGAGCTCTGATGGCACCGTGGTCAGGAAAGCTTGTATTTGTAAAAATAAAAGGCACAAACTGGATATAAAGAAAATTAATTAAAGGAAGAAAATATACCATTCAGATCTGAAAAGCAGGAAACACTGTTATGGGGTTTTTTTGGTACTCCCATAAAAATTTGGTACCTTTAATTAGCAGCTTATTAGCAATAGCAAATAATAGATTCATGAAGAGGAATTTTCAAAGTTCATATAAAAACCTGATACTTTTTCCAGGTTTCTCCAGCAATAAGGATGAAAGTCAGAGCAGATGAGGGAAACTCTTTTTCCTCTTTGCTGCTCCCCTTTTCCTTGTTTGGTTATTTGCCTGCCTGGATCACCTGGGATGCAGGAGCCAATCTTCTCAGCAGAGCTTTATGCCAACTCAAATATTTTTCCTTTTTTCCCTTAGAAGTGTATTAATATGATATTCAATAGTTTCTAGAAATTGTCATGTGGAAGGAGGGGGGGGGGGTCACCCACAAAGGCTCTGGACTACTGCAGGGAATTCAGGATATTATGATGAATTTTTAAAATAAATATTAAACACATGATTTAGCTGGTTTTCCTTCCTTTTCTTTGCAAGTAATATGAAATTAAACACTATTTTAAAAGAACTTGCCTTTTTCCCCTGTTGCTTAGCTCACTGCCCTCAAAACTTTGAACTCGGCTCAGCTGTTAATTATTCTACAGTGACAGATTCCTATTGGCTCTTCCTACTGGTTTGCTCCATTAATTTCTTTTCCAAAACATGGCACCTGCTGAACAACCCCACTCTCTGTTTCTGACTCCTCCAAAAATGCTCTTCTGGATGTTGGACCCACTCCTTCTCCTGCCAAAAGGGGATTTTGGATAAATGTCCGGGATACCTGAGGCAGGTGGGATTGGAGCCAGGTCACTGGGAGCAAACTGGGGCTCTACAAGGGTTCCTAACTGGGAATGGAGCTCCTTCCTGCTCCCACTTAACCCCGGTGTTATTCCAGAACAAGCCTGTTGAAATTAGGGGAGTTATCCTGGCTTAACACCAATGTAATTGAGAGCAGAATCTGGCCCCGTGCTCTTGGCATGACTACTTTTTTGGCAGATTTGGCCACTAATGCTCTCAATGGGTTTTGAGCTTACATTTAATGGCATTACATTTATTTTAATATTTTTTTAAATAGCTAGTGTAAATTGATTCTAGCAAAAAAAAAAAAAATCCCTCTACCTACTCGTGTTCATTTGTATTTCAAATGGCCCATTACATTTTCACTAACAATCATTAGAGCTGTGTGAGCTTATTGAAGCTTGGGCTTGGACTGAAATTGTAAAAACTGCCAGGTCTGGATTTTTTAATGCTGGAAATAGCACTAGAAAAGGGTGGTTTTGGTTTTTTTTTTTTTTTTGTTATAATACATGACTAAGTAGCTTGAAATATGACTAAGCTGTGGTGAAGAAATACACTGCATTATTTTTTAGGTCCTCCAGTGGAAAATAGGGGCACAGCCTGGATGAACTCTGATACCCTGATCAATATATTAATATTAAATCTGCCAGATTTAGGCAGAACCACTGGCTGCAATTTTAGTTCTGAGTCAAAGAAACCTGACAAGAAGCTGGTTCCAAACTTTGAGCGCAGAAAGCAACTCGAGCATGATAAAGGAACAGAACCCTTACAAGAATTTCCACTCATGCCTGGTGTTAATCCTAAAAGCAGGACTCCAAAAGAGGAGCACTCACCTCTGATGTGTGTGTCAGCTGTTCGTGCAGGGGGATGGGAGCATGGGGTGGGAATTGGGGAGTTTTTGGAGAGAGGCTGGGAAGGAGATGGAGCACCAGGTGCTGGACCTGCTGAGCGCGGTGTCCCCACAGCGCTGGGCACGGATGTCATCTGGGGCCTCTCTCTGGGGCTGGGGATGATGCATTGCACCTTCAATCCTCGGGATGCAGGGCTGATTTCCTGGGAAGAGTGCCGACCAGCTGCAGCTCCCCGTTGCCCATCTGTCTTAGCAGAGGTTGGGGCATCCCCTGCTCCGCTGGCAGGTTCGCGCACGCTGCTAATTGCACCTCTTCTAATTGTGGCCATTAATTCAGAGCAGTAAAGAACAGGTATTAATACAGATATTTAGCCTTGTACCTCGTTCACATCACAGCCACACGGCGCTGGAGTAGAGCCACACATGGAAATATGTGCAGCAGTCTGCATTGGTAACCTGAAAACACTCGAAATATTGGTTTGAGATAGCTGAATATGAGGTCATATGCCAGGGCACAGCTCTACAAGGCTGAACAGCTTAGGCTGGGTGCAATTATTGGCCTCTGAACAAGTTCCCTATCAGAAATGTAGTGAACAAACACTTGAAGATACAAAGAGTTTTTTGACTTGTGCTGTTGACTGACTTAATTCTGCCAACCCCCACCAGTGCCCCTTTCCAGGACCTCTTCCAGCCTGTTTGCTTCTTTCTTTCTTTGTCTACATGTACACTCAAAGGCTCTCTGATTATCCTTCTGCTCTGCTTTTTAACTTCCCTTCAGACGGCACAACACAAAGAGAGCATAGCAATATGAGTAGTTTTTGCCTAGTTAATTTTTCCCCCTCCAAAGAATTGTCTCAATGTTCTTTGCATTTAACTCCTCCACGTACCCCTTTCTGGGCCAGCTCAAGTTGCTTTGAGTTGTATCACTCCTGCTTGCATTTTCTCCTCTCCAGCCTCCTCTCATGCTGAGCCATTGGCAGGTCCCATCCTTTTACATGACTTCTTCCAGGTCATTGATACTTGGAGTGGAGAGTGCTGTCCTGACATTGATCTTGCTGTGCTCCAGTAGGCACTAAGAACAAACAATATTAGGTTATAGCATTGATTTCATGGATTACAATTTTTTCCCAATCATGTTCTTGTTAAGCACCTTGTGAAATACATCATGTCACGTTGTTCATCTCCTCAGTTCCATGGTAAAACAAACCCAGTGCTGACTAGGGAGGATGGGAAACCTCACCCTCCCCAGTACCTGGGGGTTGTCAGCCTTTAATTTAACCTGAGCCAATGGCTTCCAGTGCAGTATTTCAAATTTTCATAATTTGTGAGCAACTGAACGAGCTGGCTACTGAAAATAGGTATCACGATCTAATAAAAACTTAATGAAACTTTCAAAGTCACTCTCAGGTGCTCTCTGGGGAGGATTATGCAATCCCTGCCATGCAGCAGGAGCATCTCCCTCCAGCTGATGTGCAGGCAGAGCCAGGCAGGTCTGAATGGCTTTTCATGTCCTCACTTCTTTTTTTTGGATGAATTCTGGACTCTTTTGCCAGGCCCAGAAGTCACTACTGATACTTTTCAAAGTAACAGTGCTGTGGTTTGATGAGAGAGGAGATAATGTGGCCATGAGGCTTAGGATGTATAAACACACACATAATTTCATTAAGTGCTCTTCCTAATTATTTTATATATTAATGCACTGCCGTCACTGCCTGCCAGATAATCTTTCATCTGGAGCGCAGAGCTAAAAAGACATCAAAGCAAATTTGGCTGCTTCCTTCAATGTACAGTTTAGAAGGGCCCATTTTCTCAAGGCAGTAAGAATCTCTACATACAAATGTAATAAAATAAAAATGGCACCCAAATGTTGATACAGGTGATACTTGCAAAACAACTGCTTTGAAAAATGTACATTTCAAAATATAATGGTTAAATTAGGCAGGAGACTTGTGTGTTAACTTAAAAAAGAACTACTCAGCCTGGTTTTGGTGCCATTTGACAAAGAAGAGAGACCCAGCGTTTCAAAAGTGGTGACAAAAATTTTCCTGCTAAAATTTAAACTGGGCATTCCCACGAGTAAGGCTTTCTCACTGTAATTTTTCACTGCTCTCAAGTATAAAAGAGATTTCAACATTTCTGGCTCCTCATAGATCCCATCATCTCCAAATCACATGGTCTTGACCCCACCCATGCACACCAATATATTGAGGTGAACAAAGGCTGTGTGGGCACAAAGATCTGTTTGTATCAGCATAGCTGAGTGCAATAATTCATAATTTTATGTCAGTTTGGAGTTCCTGTATTGAAATCAGCAGAACTGGAATGTGGAGAGACAAACTATGGACACCTGACTCTTTTTTCATCCAAGTTCATGATGTCCTGTGCAAAGCTGAGGCACAGAGCTGTGAAAACAGGACTGATTCTGCAGTGAAATCTGCAGGTGCTTGCAGAAAGAAATACCTTTGTTATTCTTCCTCAACCTTCCTAATCCTCAGCAAAGTATTTCAGAAAACGTTTCAGTGACATGATGGATGTGAACCATTTAAAAGTTTTATCGAGCTTTACTGTAGTGCGAATCTTAAAAATACTATAGAAATTATATTAAGATTTTCAGTAAGGTTCCACGTAGAATTATGAATAAATGTAAAATTGATTTCAGATTGGAAATAGATGCCAGGAAGATTTTGCATATCGAGTAGAGCAATGAAATTACAGTTATTGCTGGTTTGTTTTTTTCTTTTTTTTTTAAACAAAGCACTTCAGCTCAGGTAATAATTGTACAGTCTATTATAATGATCCCAGGAGGTGCTTAACAGTACTCCAATTCTAAGTTTTACACTTTTATTTTTCATTTGAAGAAAAACTTGTCGCAATAAAAGTGATACATTAACAGAACATCACTTCCTTTTTTTTTTATTATGCGTATTTAGATTATTTCCATGAAATTGCTTATCAAATCCCACAGGCCTTTAAAGATAACTGAACAGTTACCCATTTGTGTTAACTCTGGGATATTGTGCAAGAATTTGTGATGGGACACTGAAAAGATAAAGTGCTCTCTGAGATTCATATCTTCTAGATTTGGCATCAAAGGGCTGGGTTTTTAAAGCTCTGCAAGAACCAAATGATCAGGGCCTTGTGGGGTATTTGAGACAACCAGATTGTCACATCAGGAATCAGATTCCCTGTGGGTCAAAAACTCCCATTAGCTTGTCTGTTCCTCCTTATAGGTGTATGAGTACCTATAAAAACCTGATTCTGGGGTTTTTAAGTATTGTTGTGTTTCAGCAGATGGATCCATCAGAACTATATCTCCAGTTTTAGGGATATAGAGATTTGGTTTCACTCACTACTTAGATTTTTCTTCCTTAAAATCATAGAATCATTCAAGATGAAAAACACCGCCAAGACCATTGAGTCCAAGCATTCCCCAGCACCGCCAAGGCCACCACTCACCCATGTCCTCAAGTGCCTCATCCACATGGCTTTTAAATCCCTCCAGGGATGGGGACTCACCACTGTCCTGGGCAGACTGTTCAAATGCTCAGTAATATTGACACATTATAAGACAGATCTTTATGCACAATATAATTAAGGATATTTCTGCTACCTTTTCTTTTCTCCAGTGAAATAGACAAGATTTCCGGGTCTTCCAAGCATTTTTTCAGGATAGGTTTGTGTTTCTACCACCGCTGGTCCATCACTCAGTTTATGATTTCCTGCTCATTGAAGTACTGCCAAGAGAAACAGCAATGAAGAGTGTCGTGTGTTGGATCTCCAAACAACTTGAGTGTCCTGTGATTGAGGGCGTGGAAAATCATGCTCCTGGTGGATAAACGAATCAGAGAATCAATTTGGTTGGAAAAGGTCTCCAAGATCATCAAGTCTGATCATTGTTGATCCCCACCTTGTCACCAGCTCAGTGTTGAGTGCCATGTTCAGACCTTCTTTGGACACCTTCAGGAATGGGGACTCCAAACCTTCCTGGGCAGCCCCTTCCAATGCCCAACCACCCTTTCCATGAAGAAATCCCTCCTAAAGGAACCCAGGCTGGGATGACACAGTGAGAATTAGGCTGAGACCAGTGCAATTCATCTTGCAGCAGCTTGTGCCCCTTCTCTTGGGTCGTTCCCGTGAAGAGCTAGAGGCGAGGTGGCCACAAGCGCTGGGATGGAGCAGCAGCTCGTGGCAGTCACAGCACATTGGGCAATGTTCAGTGCTGTCAGCTCAGGCCGTGAGTACAAGCAGGCATTAAAGATTCAGAGGAAGGAACACCGCCGCTCATCTGCTCCGAACACGCGTTGCCCCAAGACTCTCCGGCGGCGCTGGACTGCGGCCGCGCGCGGTGCCAGCTGAACTCATGCAGTAAAGAAGAGTGATTATACATCCTGTATGTAATCACGGAACATATGTTGGAATGGTACACGAAATCTGGGCACACTTTACCCATGTAGTAAAGACCAGGAAAATTATGAACAGGCTACAGAAGGAAAACAAGTTGCCAAATTTTCCCAAACCAAGCAGGAGGTTCCAGCGAGCTGGAACTCCACACAGTATATTCTTGAGGGGGTTTTGGAACAGAAACCTGGATGTGTCTATAGCATGTTGGCAATGCTCGTGATATAAAGAGCAGATGTCCTCACCTCCACCCACACGATTATGGCTGCCAGTTTTTCTAATATCTTCTGCCTGATGAACTGTCCAGTTACAGGAATTTAGGCAGGAAAATATAAATGGTATTTCTGAATTAGGGATGTTTCACTCGATGTGAACTGGTCAAGGGAAAATACAAAGCACACCAGGCCAAAATATGGTTTGCCTTGGAGGGGTAGAAATTTAGATAAATATGTATTTTTAAAATGGAATTTTCCAAAAGCTTCCAACTGTTGAAATTTAAGTAGATCAAAGAACAAGAAGAGAAACACCTGCTTAGAGATAAGAGAAAAAGCAGCTTGAAAAGTATTAGGAGTAAAGGGAATTTCAGTCCAAATTGTTTTCCAGATAACAATAGTTAGAACAACAGTAAACAGTGCAGCAAAGATGAGACTGTTGAATAAATATTCTTGTTTTATAATGCAGAAAAAAGTCGATTAGTATAGGAGAGTGAACAAACTTTTGATATGCGAACAAACAAAATGTCCATAACAAATCAGGGCAATGGGAAACAATGCTAATATAACTAAAAGTATGGGAAACAAGCTGCTAATATTAATTCCAGATAAAATAGTCGTTTGGAAACCTGAGTATTCAATTAATGAAATTCTGATAGCGGGAATCCCATGGCTGGTGGTTGTTGTTGTTCATAGTTGATCTGTGACTGGAATCAGCTCATGATTATGAAATCAGGTACATACCAAGCCCCAGATTTTCTGGAATCGGCACTTCCCATAATTTGGGAGGGTTCTTGGCATTCTCCAGCGTCTTGTGTGAATCCAGAACCTGGAAGAAAGCAAAAAATTATGGAGGGGTGAAGATGGCAGGCATTGGAGCAAGAACTGAAGGACACCTTAACCACCAAGGTGGAAGAGGAGGCGCCCCATGGGGATGGAGCAGCTGGAAAAGGGAGCAGTGGGATACAGGCAGGGTGGTTGTATGGATCTCGTTATTCCACCTCCTTCCAGGGCACACCTGGCTCTTTAGGGATGAGAGAGGCTGCTCTCCTCAAAGGCTGTGCTTCAGGAGAAGAGGCTTCCGAGGGAAAACCAGGCTAATGATTAATGAACACACACCTCATAGGAGAGGATTCCAGAGTTGGGTTTATTTAGCTTATCAAAGAGAAGGTTAAGGATGACTTGACCATGGCCTATACACACCCATATGATGAAGTGAACTTTAATAATGGGTACTTTCATCTATCAGACAAAGATCTAACAAGGTCAGTGGCTGGAAATAAATTCAGAAGAGTAATTAAGGTACATGTTTTTTAATGTTGAGAGTGATGAACTGACACAAGACCATACTATGAAGTGTAGGCAGTTCTTTATTTTTGAAATTATTTTTAAGAGGTGTTGTTTTGCTCAAAAAAAATATTAATTTTCTAATTCAGGTTGCTTGGGGAAATTCAATGCTGAGCTGGAACTACCCGATCACAGTCAATCCTTCTGGCTTTGCAATTTATAAATCTGGTAGTGTGAAAAAAGGACACGCTGCCAGTACACCAGCGTTCACAGCTCCGACTGGAAAAGCAGGAGCAGCTATTGTTTGTTACCAGAGCATATTTATAAATATGAAATAAGGCTGAACCCTGGCAGACGTGCTGGCAGGAAGCTCAGTGTTTGTTCCCGGGATCTTCCTGGCAGATGTCGTGTCTGGAAGTTTGGGCAATGAGAATTCATCCTCCCTGCTCTCCCTCTGCCTGCAAGGGCCATCCTGGGGCATGGGCCCTTCCTCCCACCTTGTAAAACTCCCAGGATCCTGGGGAGAAAACGGGGTTTGCAACAGAAAACCCAAAAAATACCTTTCAGTGCATGAAGCAGATAGGTAGGTGGGTTTTATGCTGCTGAGGGCACTGCGAAATTGTTGGGGAAGAAGAGTAAGCTCACAGCCATGGTGGATGTGACCCAGATGGAGACTTCCCTAGCGGGACATCCCCAAGCATCCCCTGGGAAGGTTGGGTGAATCAGAAAAATAATGGAATTAAGTTGGAAAATACTTCCAAAATCATCGAGTCCAAGCTTTAACCCAGCATTGCAAGAAGCGGTGGAAGGAAGAAGGTGGCTGGAATATCACCTTGTCCCAGGTGGGGACTGGAGGTGAAGACCAGAGCATGTCTTGCCTCCTGAGTGAGCTCTCCACAGGCCACTCCAGAGCAGCCCAAATTGCAGCCCTGCATGGCCTCTTCTCAGTGCATGACATTACTCTGGTAATTTCCCTTCACTTTATTGGCTCAGCTTAATTAAACTTCAGTTATCACTTTCCTTCCAATTAAAGATTTATTTTTACTACTGGAATAAATAAAATGGTGGGGGCACTGGGAGCAAATGGAAATGGCAACGGGAAAGTTCCTTCTCAATTACATTCCTTTGGTTAAATTTTGTGTTGTGGAAAACAAATCAAGCTGGGGGTCGGTTCTGGTTTGCAGCCAGTGAATTTCCAATAAGTTAGATCTGATTATATTGTACAAGAAAGAGATGCGGATGGAAAGCTGTAAAAAAGTGAGGCTTCTGTTAAATCAAACAACCAAGATGATTTGGGAATGAGATTTCTAAAAGAACAAGAAGTCTGCAAGTTCCACGTCAAGTTTTTCAAGGCATTCCAGTTCTCTCACAGTGTAAAGCCTTCGTAAATGGCACCAATAAAAATCTTCCAATTTCCATCTATATTTTGATTACCTTACAGTGAGTACAGAATATAATAAACTCCCAGTTCTGTAATGAATTCAAATAAACAAACAACTACCCTAATCCCCAAGCAGGCCTTCCCTAAACGAAATGGAGAATAATTTGGGGATATAAAGTCTCTTTGTGTTATTTGGAATTGCAGGTTGCATTAGCATCGTTTGGGTTTGCTGGTGCTCTATATGTGATATTGGTTCCTGGTGGATAGTTTAAAACAACAGGCAATTGGTAAAAAAAGCAGCACAAGGCTTTTTTTTCCTGTGCAGAGAAAGGAAGTAATTTGCATTTTTATCCTATTAATTTCTCCCCTTAAAACAGGTAACAAGAAAGAAAAAAAGAAAAAAAAAAGAAAGCAAAAGAGGAAATAGTTTTCTAGTCAAAAACGTTTTTGCCCAGTGGAGTTGTGGTAATAAAGAGTAAAAAATGCAGGAGATAATTGTGAGCGCTTTGCAGAAGTGGCCCTGTGGCTCTGGGCCGGGAGCGGAGCTGGAATCCCTCTCCTCCACATCCATCTGTGTCCTGAGCAGCGTTCAGAGACGCCCCAGGATTTCAGAGGACAGCTCTCAGCCCAGAACCATCTCTTCACCTTGCATTAGGCAGGCAAGGCCTGTAGGGGGAGATTTCTTATTACTCTTTAAAGGCAGGGAAGCGGGAGAAGCCTTGGAATGCTTATGGATATTATTTCTTGCTGGAGGTTTCCCTTCTTTAAAGGTTTTAAATTAGATGAAAAGACCAGATGCTACTGCAATATTAAATCTAAATAGATTTTTTTATATATCTAGCACTTTATAAAGGTACAATATTAAGTTCTCATCTAAATTAGTAGATATAATTGTTTGGCAGGGAAGGACTTGCGATTTCCAGTCTTTAAATATATAAGTTGAAGGGAGACCTGGGACCCCTTTTTGTCCCTGGGTTGGATGAAGCAGCAGCTGATCCTTGGGTGTTGGGTTCATGGAATTGCACAGGCTGGTGAAATTCCACCCCTTGGAGAGAGAAGGGAGGGAGGTGAAAGGCAGGATTTTCCGGGGGTGCACCCTCATTCCCCACCCAGATATTCTGGGGAGGTCCCAGGAGGTGCTGGCACCACATAGACGCCCAAGAGCTGAGTCTGACAGAGGCCAAACATGAGGATTTGGGGAAGAAAGTGGCAAAATGCAATATTTTGCAGGTTAGTTGGATGGAGGGTGATGGAGGCAGCTGATTTTGTGCTCCTTATAGAGGGGAACAGGGAGCTGCTCCTGCTCTTGGTGTCCTACAGGGTCCCACCTCCTCTGTGCCTATCCCCAAGGACACAATTCCTGTCTGGATGAGCCAGAGCAACCGGAGCCTGTGCTGGTGCTGATGTGGCTCTTCCTTCTGTGCAAAGCTCTGCTTTCATCTGTCACAGAAATACCCCATGTTCTCCCTGTGTGCAGGATAACCTGACAAAGGAGGTGATTTTACAGAGTGTTACAGTCACTCTTATCTTTAAAGTGACACCCAGTTAGAGTGATTATTTTTCATTGCAAACTCAAGAAGAAAACGCCATAGATCAGATCAGAAGCACACAGATTTCCTCCCTTGTACCAAAAATTAATATTTTTCCAAACATGGCCCAAAGCCTTGAGTTTTCAGACCCTCATGACCAAGTTTAACTTCACCTGTATGACAATGGCATTAGAAACCCTGCTTTTACCAGGAATCAGGAGTTAAATCCCAAGCAGTCCTTTCACAGAGCTCCAGCCTCTGGTGTTTGTGTAGTGAGGGGGAGAGACTGGAAAGAAAACAGCATCTCTAAGAAATTTGCAATTTATTTTTTTTTAAGCAGTGAGGAGCAGCTTAGTTACACTGTCTCTACTTCATGGAACAAGAAACCAAACACTGTAAGTGGAAAGGCAAACAATTGCTTTGCTCATGAGAACTTTCAAAATAACACCTTTCAAAGGCAGAAATGCTGCTTTTAACCCACCAACATCCGCAGGCACCGCAACGCCCTGTGCCAGCTCAAACTTCTGAACGCAGGAAATCCCAAGTTTTTCCACTTGATGGGAAAAAATATCCAGATCCTTTAAAATGTGACCCTGTGTAATGTAACAGGCTGGTGTTTAGATTTAAATGATTTGCATGTGGGTTTGTGCTGTAAAATTGCTTAGTGCCTGGTCCTGGATAGAGCAGAGAGTTCTGGTGGCACCCCAGTGACACAGGGTGCTGGAAAGCACAAAGTCATTTGAGGAAAACACTGGGATCCATTAGTTTTTCAGCTATCAGCACATGGAAAATAAGTGGGTAAATCTGGGGCTGCTCCCCTGAATAAGGGAAGGCTCCAGGGAAGGCTCAGAGCCCTCCCAGGGCCTGAAGGGGCTCCAGGAGAGCTGGAGAAGGATTTGGGACAAGGGATGGAGGGACAGGACACAGGGAATGGCTTTAAGCTGACAATGGGTAGATTTAGATGGGATTTTGGGAAGGAATTGTTCCCTGGCAGGGTGGGGAGGGGCTGGGATGGAATTCCCAGAGCAGCTCTGGCTGCCCCTGGATCCCTGGCAGTGCCCAAGGCCAGGCTGGACAT